>JAIPRL010004260.1:0-39742 GCA_025469235.1 Pemphigus obesinymphae
CAATAATACCTACTACATAGTACATATTATTATATAGATTATAACTGAATTACCCGTTGTTGCCCGGTTTTACTTGGTTCTGTTTTAAATATAAAAATACAATCACAAAAAAGTATTTATTTGACAACGTTAGCCGTGTATAATTCGTGCTTATAATTATGGTGGTTTTTTTATTTAATATTATTTACGATCGTAATTCGATGTCACCAGTATGATATTAAGCGCTAGTTGAACGTTTCCACAACTGATTAAGGGAGTCAGTTTGAGGGCAGAATATTACATTTAAGTGTGTGCGTATACATTGTTAACATACATAACATACATACATTGGATCAGTGGGCCAAGTTTGGAATTTTCACCACACATACACACTATTGAAGGGAGAAGGGTACCTGATAGCGACGTTTGAACGAAAACAACTGTAGGCCATCGTCGATCTGCTGCACGCTTGTAGAATCTCCGGTAAACAATAGATACTTCATTATTGCAGTCGTAAGACAAGATGGCAGCTGAAGGTTTAGGATTCGGGTACGATCGATCGGTATGTACTATATCACAATATACCTATAAGACAAAAAAAAAAAAAAATAAATAAATAAATGCAAGACACAAATTAGTCAAGTCGGCAAAATACCGAGTAACAATATGATATAGTAACATGATATGGAACGGTGTATGTGGTGACTTTTTACGATTTTTTTCAATACAGAACACATGCGGTATAATAGCCAAGTAAGTACGTGTAACATTAAAGTTTATAAACCTATACCTAAAAATATTTGAAATATATTGACAACACACTATAAATAATACATAATTATACATATTATATATTTCGTAAAAAAAAAAAAACTATTAAAACAAGATTGATAAACGAAATAATTTGCAACTTAATCTTATAAACTGTTTGATTTACGCAATAGTATAATTATTACGGGAAAATACATTTTTATAAAAAAAAAAAAAAAACTAGTTTTTTATGATATGCATATTATGTATATCTATTAATTAACGGACGATTTTATATGACTATATTTATACGATAACACTAAATTTACACCGAATTGAACGAGTACAGATATATTATACTATTATGTCACGATGACTCATGACATACACGAATAGAAAGTTCATAAAAATTTTTTAAAGAAATTAAATTTTAGTATGCAATTTTTCTGCAGCAGTACGATTGTATCGATTACAAAAATAATTTTGTCAAAATACGTAAATTTTAATATTATTTTGTACTGTTATTTTCACCGAGATGATTCCTTAATCAATCATTAAGGATAATACACAATATAATCAAGAAAATTAATACATAGATACTGCTACACATTATATTAAAACATTTTTCTTTATTTATTATGTCTCAGCTATATATTATTATAATATGGAGCACACGCGTATTCTATATATGTGGTGTTCCGATCAACCTACACTACATACATTATTACATCGAGATGATTTGTTTGTATACGTTAAAATCACACATGGCCGATGTCGATATTTTTATTTAGAACAGAAACAAGAGGACTGTTGATAAGAAATAAACAAATAAATTCACTAGACGTTATATTTAGAGACCTAAAAATGATTATGTGTGCGCGCTGGAATGGAAATTGTCGTCCAGGGGTTGTCAAGTGGAGCATATATATGTACACCTTAAATATACATATAGGATTTTAGTATTTCGCGTAAATATTTTATGACTAGGATCTCGCACGCCAACCCAGAGAACACTATAAATTCCTCAACCTTTATAGAATAAAATACTGGGGCAAATTTTGGATAACTCATTTTATTTTGACTACTTTATAGCCAGCTACATCACTATAATACTGCCAAAACACTAGACCTCGCATTTGCTCTAGCATCAAAAGCAAATAAATTCATATTGTCGAATTGCGTTTTATACATATATCTATAGGTATGTATTTTAGGTAGGTAAGGAAAACAAAATAAAAATAATAAATAAACGAAATGTCAATGGTCTCAAAATAGAATATCAAATTGGTGGAGGGAGGGGAAAACTACTATTGAAAACTGTTTACACCGCAGTTCTTAATAGTGAATTCTAAAAAATGCCTACAGAGATGAGAGACGTCCAAAAAATGCTAAAGATTTTTTGATACTTGATATTTAATAAACACTGTATATTATAAATATTATACATTTTAACGCTATAAAAGTCATTATAAATAAATACAAAAAATATATATAAATTTAATAAAAAAAAAATATATATATAAGTTAAGATTATAAAAGAAATATATTATGTTAGCTAGCTGTATAATTTGTATTATTTTATTATTATTGTATACAACCAACAAATATTGCAAATTTTATAATAATAATATTTACAATTATATTAAAATGACAGCCAAAAAGGGGTATAACCATTTTGCTCGTCGTCGGATACGATACTGTTGGTGGACCGATGCATTGAAATTGAAAGCATAAAACATTCTTTCGTTTCTGGCGAAGCTTGGTATAGTATTATTTTCTGACTTTTCCGTTATTTTCGAGTTTTTCTTTACGCTTCAAAATACAAACTCTACAATGAATTTCATATAACGATTTTTACCCAAAAATCTTACTCGTTTACTTCTACCAAAAAAAGTGTATACAGATTATAAGCATAAAAAGTTTAACATTTTATAAAAATTACTTAAGTAATAAAAAGTTTTGAAACTTTTACAACGTCAATATATGCTATAATAGTAAATATTTAAAGTAAATTTCAAGTTTTTACATTATAATTGTCCAATTTATAACAATTTTCGTTAATATTCAATAGTTTTCTTTTACGTTTTAGACAACTACTGGGAAAATTGAAAACTATAAGTACCTATATAAAGTACCTACCGATTAAAATTGATTTTCTACCAGAAAACTCTAACCCAAAAACTCAACTCCTTCTTCCCAAAACATGTATACATACATAAAATATATATAGATAACCATGTCATATTAATTTTTTTATTTCGTTAAAGTCGATAGTTAACTAGAATAAAATTTAATATCAGAAAGCTCTACACTCGAAAACTTTAAGCTACTCCATTTATTTGAAAAAGCATAGGTGCTAATAATAATAATAACAAATATATGTGCAATCGTCCAATTATAACCTTTTAGATAGGTAGATACAATTATTTTAATTTCATTTTTTCATTGTGAAACTAATACATTCTTCGCTATGATCAGAATCTAAAATACCAATAAATATATATTATACTTATATAAACAAAACAAAAAAGGAAAATGTGTACTATAATTTTATAAGTAAAATTACCTCTACCTATACACTAACATTGACCGTTTTTAATTTGTCTACACACATATATATAATATATATATATAAATGTTCAATTACTTTTGAAAATTACTAAAGGATACCTGAGATTTACAAAGATTTCTGCGAGAAATATACATATTACATAATATAAGAAATTTCCAAAACTTCAGAGATTACCATATCTAAATATTCAAAGATTTCCTAATATTTCTGAAAATCACCAATGATCTCCTGACATTTCTAAAGATAACAGGATATTTTAAAAAATTTGTACGCAAGTCAAACTTTGCACGTACACGTGAATGTGGTGTGTTTCTATAAAACTGCAAAATGGCACAATATTATATTGACTCGATGAACAAACCATATATATAATATTTTATACAGAGATGACGGGTTTAATTTTTAAATATGTTAAATAATAAAACGCAATATGTTTTTCGCCGTCGTATCGCGAGAAACGAATAGATAAATAGAAAAAAATCATTAGAAACGTATTTTGACGTGTGAAAAGAAATGCAATTAAAATTCCTCACATTGTTAGAACAATGAACGGGTTTTTTTTCGCATTGATGAGGTATGTTAACATTTTCAAATTACGGAAGATCGTGCCTCAAACAATCGAAAAACGTCATAATAATTCTCTCTTATATACCTATATTATAATTATAATAATATATCATTTCTGCTTCACGTATCTGAAAGATTTGTGAAACATAAAATACGTCCGCTCCGGGCAGTTAATACCGCATACACGGTATATGTGGTATACTGGGAATGTGGTTATATATATATATATATATATATATTTTTTTTTTTTTTTATATATAGCCTAGTCTTCACAGACACCCTCAAAACGATCGGCGAACCAGGTAATAATAATGTATATCGAAAGAATGTATACCTGCGTAAAAAAAAACCAACCCATATCTTCCCCTTTTTCAAAACATGTCTGGAAATCACCTGTTCCCGTGAGAACGAATAATATACCTAATAACATAGGATTCATTTCGTCGTTGTTATCGTACAACAAGACTAACCTTAAGCAATGCACAACCGAAGGCACCACTCTCAAAACTCAGATCTTTTATACAAACAATTTAACATTGGTCATCAGAATTTTATGCTAAAATTTAAATTGAGGTTATGGCTGAATAGAAATATAATCGACAAATATATTTTTTTGTTGAAAAAATTTGTAATAAGAATTGTAAATAATAACTAATTTGGAACAAAATTAAAACTATTTCTGTCTCTTCCGTAAAATTATGTTTTTAAGATTTACATACATATAATTGGCCATTCCAACATCGATATTATCTCAATCAATCCTATTTATATGACATACACAAACACAAAAATATGTTTAACTCACCTTGCTAAAAGTAAAATAACAGTAACTACAAATATAGCTGCTGCAAAATTGTTGAGAAAATAAACGTTTTTTATTTATTTTTTTTTTTTAAGTAGACAACTGATATATTTCGAGTATATTTTGTGATTAGAATAGTGGTAAAAAGATGCTAGAAATTATATATCTAAAAATATTATCACATAATTAACAAGTACCTAACTGCTTTTATAATATGATAAATCCTGCATTAAATATGTTTCTATACCTGCAATTTCTCAGCAGCAGTAGTATAATATAGGTACTGCTACTTAGGTACTTGAACGAAAGTTTATTAAAAAAGAAAAAGAAAAGTAAATTATCAAAAAATAGGTATATTAGGTATATTTATAAAATTCGACTTGAGCTCGAGAAAAATGTTCGAAAAATGATTCAACTATACTAAAATTATTATTATTATTCAATTCAAAAACACAATAAAAATCAGATTTGTATTAATAGATAATATTGTATTAATAGTACTTATTTTGTTTTAAAATAACATATACACTTATATAGTTTTTATATTTTATAATCGTTCTCCTATAAAAAAAAGAACTTATTTGAGATGTTATAGTCTTAATGTTCGAAATGATTTTAAGTTTTTAACACAGTAACTCAACATAATATTATCAATTGAATAAAAAAAAAAAAACTACTCTGAAATATTGTTCGCGTCATGTATATACAAACAATAAATAAATACAAATTCATAGAAAAAAAAAATCGTTCAAGACTTCCGGTTCTGCCCGACCGTAATATAATAGAGTAATCCTATAATGAATGCTTAATATTTTAACAATAAACTCAATTTTATAACAGTACACCAAAATATATTACATAATATAGTAAGTACCTTATAGAATTACAAAATAACACATAAATAATAGGTAGATATTATTGCAAGTTATACCGAAAAATACGACCTAAAATTATAAAAATATCAAGTGCGGTTAAAAATCTTTACTTTGCCTCTATGATATTAAAAAATTAGAATAAAGTTGTAGAATTTACATATTTGATGACATACCTATTTCATATGAAAATAGTGCTGCTAACGGTACCTACTTATACAATATACATACCTATTCGTACGTGGACGTGTGGACATTTCCTATTACTATTATTATTTTCAAGTAATAACCTTAGATCAATAATTCGACACGACTAAAAAACAATATATTTTACTCATTATAGGTACCTACTGGATAACTAATATACCTAACTATAAGCAAATCGGTATTAAGAATATGGAGATATGACTTTGGACATAAACGAATTAATTTTCACAATAGTATTAATAGTACTAAACAGTAGACATTTTGTTTAGTATACAGTATATACACCATACTCCTTAGTAAAATATAAAAAAATATACTGTAAATTAATAATACAAAAATTATTTTATAAAACTACATTGTTAATCCAAATCAACATAACAGTAATCTGTTGGTAAAGAATATATACCGTATATTCCATTATTTATACCTTGTGCATATGGGCACTTAAGTTTTTGTAATACTTCACAAACTGAATTTATTATAAGTAAGAATATAACATATATACACAATGGAAAACATGTATAAACATATTCAATGCTTTTCCGAAGAAAAACTTATTGACCTTCTTATAAAGCTAGTGCACACTCAGAAGTCTGTTTCAAACATTTACAAAACAAAATATCATTACAATAAATATAAAAGTAGGTATGTAGTTTAGAATTCTGTTAGAAAATTTATTCGATGTTTTAATGATATAGAATTGGTGAGTATTTTTTCATTTGAATTATTTAAATTATCGATAAATACGAATAACTGCGAATACAAATTGTCGTTTTATCGTCTCATTATAATTATACTTGTTATAGTACATATTGTTCTTTTTCTCAATATACTTCCATCGTCTTTTTTTTTTCACTGTAGGGTGTTTTGTTGTAATTGAATTCAACACCCTTTACTGAAGTGTTTTTTTGCGCGAAACGAAAGTTGAAAATATATAAATATAATGCGAAACAACAAACAAACTACGGCTATCTAAAGTGCATTTTCACGATTCCAGTGTAAAACTCTTTGCGATCCACGAATTTTGTGATTGTTCTTCAAAAGAAATATCCTTCTATTCGTTTACACAAAATATAAATTTTACTCGAGAAGTGTTTTTATAATTCATTCTTAAAGCATACGTATAGACTATATTATAGCTATCACTTATCGTTCGCATAGTTTTCAAGGATTTCTTAACGCCTAAGAAAATTGCATTATTCATGATTAACAGTGTTTTAAAAATATAATTATTACTATAATGAAGTACTTAAGCGGACTCGATTGAGTCAAATAGTAACGAGCTCAACCTGGGAAAAAAAATTTTATGTTAAATCAATAGTCATGTTATAATGTAAGTATATATATATATATATATATATATATATATATAGGTATATCTGAAGAGAATATGATTTAAAACCGGGATATGTTTCTATATATAAATGTATGCTTTGCCCAATTTTCCAAGGTTTGATTACGCCGTCGTTTAAGCGGTTAATGAAATAACCCATAGCATAAATCACAATCTTAGAATATAGTAAATAAGTAAAAAAGTAAAAAAGTAAATGGGCATGTCAATTAGATATAACAGCGCATAAAATGTTCCCCGGACATGGAATGAACGACAAAATTCAAGGAAAAATTATTTCCGGCTTGATTTAAAATTATTGTAATATTGTTATGAATTAAAATATCTATTAATAAAACACTTCCAATATCATTTTGTTTATTCAAGAAGTGCTTCACCTTTGTACATATATTATTTTTAAGATACCAAGACTTTCATCCATGATATTGTTATTGTTTATTCCATGTCTGGGAAACATACGAAGTGATAACGAAAGTGAAATTATAGCTGACATGCCTATTTATTTATACTATGGTATAACCTGTCCAGTTCATCTGCACCCTCGGTGACGTCATACGTTTGACTAGATCAAGGGTTCAAACATATTAATTGAACAATGTGCGACTTTAAAATTATCATGGATTTGTTGGGTAATCAGTGTTTTGCCGGGAGTATAACCTCAAAATAAATATGTAGGCAACATATCTGTGCTTCCGCAATTTTAATAACCCCCACAAATTTCAAAATGTAACAGTCGCCAAGGGCGCAAATGAACTGGACGGGTTATAAGTTATAAACAAACTCCTGTGTTATAAACAACATTTGAGTAAGATAGACTATCTTATTGTACCTATAGAACAGAAACTTCAGATACAGAATCTATAATAATTCCCACTTAAAAACAAAATTTATAATCGATTTACCAAACATTTTAAAAATAGACACCACCCAGACCAAAACATAAAATTGACATTTAATAATATCGTTGTACTTGGTTGTGCAGTACTATATATATGTAGAAAAATATTATCTTAGGACTCATTTATTTGCATGATATAATAGCATTAATATATAATAGTGTACTATAAATCATTTATGGCTTATAATTGATTTTTTTTTCACTTGATAAATCCAGAAAAATCACTTCAGTTCGATTTAACATAGGTATACTATTTAGTTACAGTTACCGAATCTTAAATATACGACAGACGTTCAAAATACTGTTAACATACATATTATATAGGAAATGTGCTGGCTTTAAATAAAAAATGAAAACGACTTCACATTTATTTTTTGGGATCTGTGCAAAGTTCTATTAGCTGAATTATATATATTCGAAGAAAAATGCTTACAACAAGAAAAGAAAACATATCAATGTTTAATGCTTATATGGTAGAAATGTATAAAATATACGTGTCATTATATACAGGGGGAGCACGTGGAAGTCACATTCAATGAGGAATATAGTAAATATATTTGGGTAGGTATATAATATTCTTTACTACTCAATTAACAGGGTAATTTGGCATAAGTCTAAAAAAAAAAATGGTAAAATAAAACGCGGTGAATTATTTCGTTTTTATAATAAACTTTACATAAATTATTGTATACTATTAATGTTTACTCAGATCTTTCTTAGACTACGATGATGATAAACAAGTAATTCAATTATACTAAAGAGATTAATGATGTTCAGAAACAATCTTTTTATTTAAAAATCATAAATTACTATATATATATATTATTATTTTAATAATAAATAACGTAAACTTCCAACACACTTATTTATTTTCGAAAAACAATTGAAATACACAAAGTAAATTCACGGTTGAAGAGCCAACATTATATAATTTTTATTCACTTATTACTGAATTATACTTTCTTTTCATTAAGTTTTGATGGTTTATACTTATACCTTAACGTTTATATACTTCGATATTTTTCTACCTACCAGTCAACGAAACCTGATTCTTTGCCCTCTCTCGTTTTATGTAATCTCAGCACCCTTCATTATTATTATTATTATTATTATTATTATTATTATTATTTTGCCAAAGTCAATAAACTATCTTTCATTTGTAATAATAAAAACGCACATCTTTTCATAAAAATAAATAAATATGTTTATAACACAAAAAGATTTATATAAACGTTTAGTAATAATTAACAAGGTACTTGTTTATTTTGTATTATTTAAACAAAATCCGTTTTTGAAATGTAAATTATATACGATTAATATAACAATAAAAATAAAAATATACAATAAATATAAAAATTATAACTAATTAAAATATTTTAGTTTAAAGAACTGAAATTCATTGTTATATTATCATTTAGAATGTATAGATACATATATAATATAAGCTTGACGTTGAGAAATCGTATTTTACAGTTAACTGGCATTTATACATATAAAATGAAATGCTGAATTTTTAATTTTACAAATAACACGAAAAACGTATATTAAATAATGATTAGCATATAAATGTTTCAAACTATTTTCATTCTATACAAAATAATACTTATAGGTATATTAAATATAAATGTATAGGTATGTATTATTTATATAGAAACCCATAATTATAGGAAAAAAATTGATTACTTACTATATATTTCACACATAAATACGACCGATTATACTTATGTCTAATGGTTTTTGTGGATATTTATCTTTTCTAATTTTTATTTTTTATAAGCTTGGTATTGGTAATAGTTTTTACTATATTTTTATGAGAAGTTATAAAAATTTTGCATTTTTAATATATTATTGTATTTTTTTAGGTTTTATACTTTTCTTAAATGACATCTTATATTTTTGGCTTTATATTCTAATTCAAAATTAATTTCTGGAAGTGTCGATGTATCAATATCGAATGTTGAACAAACAGTTTATTATTTATTTAGTATTTAAAGTTTCGGAAAAAGGTGTGTGGAGGAATAGGGAATACATTTTATAGTACTACTATAATTTTACACTACTCGGCTTTTCTAAACCTTAAATACTAATAAAAAATTAACTGTCAATTGAATATTGGACATTGATACATCAAAATTTCAGAAAATATTCTGCGTCGAATCATCCAGTCAACAATATAGGTAAAAAACATGGAAATGTACCTATATAAATGTAGTGAATTAAGGAGGTATCTTAAGTTGATAAAAACTAAAATTTGAAAATTATGTATATTCGCAGAGAAAATTAAGAAAATACGTTACAAGAATCACCTTGTATACTACTACAAATTCTATCCCATAATACATCCTATATCGTTGCGTGTTATAGTAATATATACAAAGAGTACGGTTATAATCTCTCTAATTTTGAAGTACCTAAAGAAAATATCGTGAATTAATTTATACAGAATCAAAGTAGGTACATATAAAATAGGTACATCGTTTTTTTAGGAGGTTTTTAAAATTAGATAAGTACCTAAATCATTTAAACTATATCCTTTGTGTAATCAATACATTTGACGGCATGTCCAGAAACTTATTAGACATAACTCCTGAGAGCTTTCTGCAGATATTTTAGTGGCCGTTTGAAGACCTCGATATCTGGTAAAGAAACTGTCACTGTTTCAGGGCACGCCATAAACTGTATATTGGTAGGTAATGCGAACGACGCCATACTTATGATATAATTTTTTAAATCGACTGAAAAAACCTATGTTATACCTATAATATCCTAAAAAAAAAAAAAAAAAATTTGGATAACTTTGCATGATTTTTTTTTTTATTGACATCAAAATTTCGGCAGTTGTTTTCGTATTCTGTATATAATATCGTAACTATGTATGTGTATATATCTAGGTGTTGCATTTTTAACGTCACGTGTCTATTCTAAAATATACATAATCAACATTATAAACAAACGTGGCATCGTATATAATATATACCTACCTATATACGAATTGTTTTCTACAATACCTACCTATAATATATTATATAATAAAGATATTCGAGCAATGTAAAATTTGGGATAGATAATAAGTATATGCTACATACTATACAAATATTCGGTAAACTTTCTCCGACAAAGTTCTCACTATTATAATATTACGAAACGATACGATAATATATAATATACATTGAACATAGACCGAACAAAGATCGTTTGGGCGTGATGAGTAGAATCGTGACATTCGTCTGCCTATATATTATAATATTACATTTGCGACACGATCGCGACCCTATAAGATTGAACTCGAAATTGTTTTTATAGTTTTTTTTTTTTTTTTTTTTTTTTTATACAAAACAAAAATATTAAAATTAACAAAAATATTATACTTATTATATATTTTCTGACCAATTAAAAAAACATACAAATACACATCAAATGACGTCAGTCAGGAGGGGGGGGGAGAGTGGTATTGGCTAGCGGTCAACATCCGTTTATCTGGAAACTTGCGTCTAAAGGGCCATGTGTGCGTAATGGGTATTTGGCTCGAGTTTAACGTTAAGATCCCAACAGTGTCGGGTGAGGGTAGACGGATCGTTAAAAATAATGCGCCAACCGTAAAAATATATATATATATGTACATTATATTATATACCTATATTATATTTATTTATATTTATATTTTCTGTAAACGCGATAGGATCGAAAACTGTTAAAATAATAATGCTATACGGACCGATAAAAGAAGTCTTTGGATGCAAAAAAAAAAAAAATCGTTTTAAAAATACTGGGGCGCAGAAAAAAAAAACTTAACGTATTGGTTACACAAAAACTGGCAATTGCACAACCGTATTTGTTTTAACAATAATTGTAAATAACAAGCGAATAAGTAGTAGTAGTCGTTCGTTTTGTTGTATATACTCATCGTGTTCGTACTAGTATCGGATACAATACGGGTCACGAAAAAAATTAACATAAAACAATGATGTACGACGTTCAATGTAGCGTATACTATAATAGTGTAGGAGTACATGGAAATAGCGTAATATAAAATATAAAGATTATAAGGTAAAGGAATCTCGTGTATTACAAGTAAAATTACGTAAAACCTATTATCGTTACTGGTGAGATCATTTAAAAAAAAATTATACACATGTAGGTATATTAAAAATTAATACTCGGCCATTTTAACCATAAACAGTACTTATATACTATATAGATACCACCTATAGGTGACATTCTAATTGTCCGTCATGACACAATACATAATTGAAACTACAACCATTAAGTAACTCGGCAGTTTTGCAAACAACTTTTAGCCAAACCGTTCAAATACTTTTAATTTCACATATATAGACTGTTACAATTTTTTTATTATTATAGGTACCTTAATATACATATTATAATATAATTTTTATTGATGATGATGAAAATCCAATGGTCGAAGTTCAAGTTACCCAAATACCATGTCATCAATAAATATTCTATGATCGGATGGTATTTTGACAAAAACGTATCTATTAAAAGTATAGAAAACGAATGATAGCATAGAAAATTCTAAAGTAAAATTAGTTTCATATTAAACAATAAGCTCTGTAAAATTCGTACCTATAATCAGTACTTTTTTATGTAGGTATATAATAATGTGTTTCTGCAGTATTATAAAATTAAATGTTTCGTAGTTAATGATGAATAACTATGGTAGCTACATGATATATGTGTTTATTGATGAAAAAAAAGGTAAATTTGCAATCTTTATTCGAACACTATAAATAATCACGAGAACATTTTTTTAATCAATTGTCGTCTATATATAGATGAAATTTCAATTTCCAATTTTCAACATTATAAGTACCTTTCGATTAATACGAGGATTAATATTATATTCTTGCGACTAAAATTCCATTCTAATCACTTCAACCACAAAATTACCATCAATAATAATGTTAAATTATTGTACATATATATAGGTACCAAAAATTTAGATTAAATCTTTTACTCCTGGGCTCTGGCAGACTATACATGTCACTGAATTACCAGAGGTCAGACATTTAGAATTGAAAATATTTTAACACAACACGCGCAATCCAATTTATAGTAATAATAAGATATATACATGGGTGAGATGTGACCCTTCGAGCACAGAATCCAAGTGACGCAAAAAGGGACTGAATGGGAAAGTGCAATAAGGGGATGGATATTGTCCTGCTGGATACATGATGGGCAGACGAACTGCAGTTTGCACGAAATAATAACGCTAATTAACGTCGGTTTTGCGGTTTTCAGTTGGTATTATCGATTTTACATTCTCTGAACACTGGTTGGTCGAATATGTATAATGTATATATATATAACGAAAGGGTGATGAAATCCCAGGAAAACATTTCCGGGCAATATTGTTAACTGTATGTCATTATATTATAAGTATAGAAACTAGCACGATAACACCGTGTCAGTGAACAAGTAATGATGAGGATGATAGTGCGTGTGGACGGTACAAAAAAAAAAAAAAAAAAAACAAGAATTAAGAGTAAAAAAAATAAGTACGTAGATAATATATTATACTCGCTCTGAAAGTCACTCGTTAAAAACCGTCCAATTATACCTACAAGAATATGTGTTTCCGTTGTTAATTAGACACTTTCGGGTGCAAAATACACAAAAATAGTACATAATATATTAAATTATACTATAGTATACCTGTATAGTATAGTTATAACCGATACGTACGAGTAAATAATAAAATTAATTTTTAAAAACTTTCAACTACCTGAGACTCATTAAGTTACATTTAATTCAAACGCATAACCTTACTAATTCACACATTATAAAGTATGTAAGGTGTTTAAAAATAAAAATAAAACGGTAAACACGTATTATATAGATACCTCGGTAGCTTATATATCCAAAATTACCTGCATATTATATTATAATTTATGCTCGAGATTAAACTTTGATGGAGAAATAGTACTTTCGTAGTTTAAATGCTACCAAGTCTACAATAAACATTGAGACATAAATCTTACACCGTTTAAAAACTTGTCTGACGATTTGTTGGAATTGGATTTTCAAGATAATGTTTTGTTTTTTTTTTTTTTATTATTTTTACAATTTAATATTTACTAAATACGGCATTTTTCTACGCTATATTTTTAAATTACTTTTAATTTTTCTTAAAATTGCATAAAACCTGCCTATACAAAACCCTTTAAAAATCGGTTGAGTAGCGTCCTCTTAATGACAAAAATGTCATAGCCACCCACATTTAACAATATCATCTGTAATTTAAGTTTTAATCTTAAAAGTTGCTGCTTTTTCATATAACTCATCCCTCCACCCCAAAATAATAAATAAAATAATGGGAAAAACATCAATTTGTTTGGCTCGTGCAGTATTAAAATGTATAGTGGATGAAAATTCTAAAACCGAGAAAATTAATAATAGTACCTCCCCCCACCCCCCACCAAAAAAAAAAAATAAATAAATAAATAAATAAATAACAATAATAATAATAATAAAAACCTGGTCTGAATTTCTCGTAAAACGTGTTAAAACATACGTTATTTGGTTTTCAAACTGTACTAAATATATACTTGAATTAGGCGGGTAAGTTCGTGCGTATGACCCGTTAACTAATTAATTGAACAGACGGGTATGACTCTATAACTTGGTAAATAATGAATAGTGAGTGATGAGTTTGGCTTGTATATAGAAGTACTTGGCAACTGAGATCCGTCTTAATTTGAAAGGAAATCGTCTAGTAATTTTTGTGGTAAATACCACGTATATACATATACGTACGTCGCATAGGTACACGTCGTATACGAGTATGTATTTCTACAGCGAACTCGAGTGCAAAAAAATACACAAAAATGTGTTACAAGAAATACTAGGTAAAACTATATAATGTAATATCATATAATATGCATAATACTAGGTAAACATATAATATGTACGAATAAGGAGATATATATTGTATATTATATTACGTCATCCAGTACAATATTTAAAAGAAGTAGATGTTCAATAAAATTATCCTCCTATATATATGTATATAAATTATATAGGTAAGAAAAATTATTATTAAAATTTGTGTTTAATAATTTTGCGAACCACGAACATTGTGATGATGAGTACGTGATTTGTTACAACACGATAGGCTTAACGAAAATTGTAACTTGATTTTATATTATTATTATACGATGAAATCGATCGTGTCAAAATAGCTTTTTTTCAAACGTATACGCTTATATCAACATTGCCGACGGTATATTATTATATATGTTTAAAAAACACGTTATATTATAACGCGTTTTATAAACAAATTTTTTTGTTTTTTTACAATGCACGTTTTTTTAAAAACACACAGAAGAGTTGAAAATTAAAAATATGGTTTAAACCATATACGTGTATATTGAAACAAAAACAAATAATTGTCCAAAGACCGAAGGCAATACCGGAAACTATATATAATATAAAGGTACTCTATACACAAACGTCTGGCAGGGCGTAATGAAAACTGACGATCAAAAGAAGTGTTTTCGCGCGCGTAATATAGTGTATATGAGGCGCGACAACGAAAAAACGTTATAATATTACTGCGAGAACTCATATACAATCTACACGATTGAGATTCAATCGTCATCATAATATTAAGTAAAAAAAAATCCGAACGGTCTTCAAGATTATTCAAATAAAATCATTAGATATAATATGCTTATTATTATATATTATTATATTTATATATTATAATATTTATTATTATTATATATTATTATACACAAATATCTTTAAATTTAAATATTTAGTACGACCCCTACGGAAAATTAAAAACGACAGTTCTTATCAGAGCATAGATAAAAAAAAAAAAGTTTAATAAACATTTTTTTTTTTTTTCTAAGCAATTTAAATATTGGGTGTAATAATAAAACTTCATTAATTATAAGATATAGTAAATTTAACTCATAGGCGTGACAGGGTGTGTACGTGCACCATCTGCAATCTATATAGTTTATCGTAGAAAATTAATCGACTTTTTTCCCAATATAAATACGAAGGTACTTCTATATTTCTTCAAAAAATGTAAATGAGCAAAAAAAAAAAAAAAATCTAACTTTTTTTTGGTCGGCACAATTATATTTTTATGACGGCGCATTGGAGTGTTGGCCACTTTTAAGTCAGCGAATTTGACGATAGGTATTACAGACCCCTGCCCGGGACCCTTTTTTAAGGAGCCCCCTAGTTTTAATTGTTAAAATGTAATTTAAATTACCTTTTTTTTTTATTTTCTTCGGGTCCCCTAAGTTATAAATCCAGCCCTGTCTAGTACACGATTGACAAGATAGAAATACACCACCTGCGAAAAATATCTGCGCACGCCTATCGTATAACTATACATTGTGTGTGTATATACATAAAACCTATATCCATAAGCAGGGACAGATATATTGAATCTAGCATATTACATATTCGATAGGTAGCTGGAAATATATATATATTTATATATATATAGGAGGCATATTTACGGAAGATCCAAGGATACAGGGACACCAGAACCAGAAAATATTGATTCTAAAAACTTAAATACCTAAAACACATTTTTGTAGATAGAATTTTTAAACAATAATAACTGGAGATGTGATGATTTAAAAAAAAAAGTAATAATAATGCCCTAAAAACTAAAATGATTATTAAATTTTAGATTCTGAATAGAACAAAATATTTTTTCGTTTTACTGTAATGTTTATTTATTTTTATTTTTTATATTTTTCTGTGAGCAATTTATCAACAAGCAGACTTGACGTCATTATGATCTCAATTTTACATACCCTTATTTTGACACAAAATTTTATCGGCATGGTATTTTGAAAAAATGATTTGTAAATCTTTGAAAAATATAAAAAAAAGTAATAAGAAGAAACTAACGAAAATATTGGCCGTAACTTCTAAACACTTGAAAACGCATTAAATAAAATATGCATAAAATTATTAGTCTGTGATTCTTAGATACTTTGATCATTTATTATATTTAACTAAGAAATGGTCGACTTTAAAATTTTAATTAAATTTATCTGCAATTAAAACTTAAAAGCATACCAAATTAATATGTAACTAATACCTATATTTTACAACTCTCATTATTACTTATATCCTGTATAGTTTGTTTTTGCGTAGTATTTCTGTCAAAGAATGTTAACCTTTTCGTTAGATAGTACACCTAAATATTAAACTAACTTAAAATATTCTCAATTTGCAAATAAATATGTTAAAATAATCTAAAAATAATAAATCACTATTTACTATACAGTTTTTTTTATACCACTGTTACAAAATTTAAAAAAATCCGTGAATATAAAAATATATAATCTTAAAAAAATAATTTTGTCACTTATTTTATTCATGGTACCTACCTAAATGATGAAAAGTATTTTACAAAAATGTTCTAAAACGATTAAAAATAAATGCATTTAAGGCTAACAATTTCGGACAATTGAAAATTCAAAAAGAAATATTGTAAATAAGTTTTATTTACCAAAACAGTGGGAGTATACGAAGCCCGCCTCTCTCACCAACAGATTTTCTGTGTGTAACTTTATAATGTATATAATCCACATGTAAATAATATAATATAAATGTAAAGGAAACTTGAACATTTTTAAATACCTTCACGTATATATTTTCATTTGATATTCTGATCGAAGCAAGGAATATATTGGGTTTACAATGTGATTTTTTTTTTTGTTTGTTTTGTCTATTTTGATAACAAATTCGTTTTGTTGGTACTTTTAAAAGGTAGTGTTTTGATTTTCCGTGTAGTTTAGCGGAAAAGAAAAGTACCAAAAATGAGCGAAAATTGTTATATATGATGAATGTTATATTGATATGATGAAAATGTCAAAACGTTTTGACTATTTTTCGGTAATTTATAAGAAAATTTGAAATTTTATTTTATTATTATTATTATTATTATTATTATATTATACCTATACGTACCATAGTAGATGTCAGGTACCTATAGTTCTCCACGGATAAAATAAAATACTGTACCAAATTTCGCTCAAAATCGTTTTACGGATGGAATCGGTTATCTTGAAATTCAAAATAACAATTAGGTAACCATCACTACATAAACTTTCACTCGACTTGAATCTGGACGGACCGTTTTTTTTTTTTTTAGTAGGTATGTTTTCCGTTTTCGATTTTAAAGAAACAAAAAAAAAAAAAAAAACTTTTCCATCGTTACCGATTTAAACGAGAGGCGTAAGAAGAGAGTATATACACGTTCGTTCTAAAACCTCCGTTTCTCATTTTTGGTATAATTTTACATTATTATTTAAGTAGGATTTTCACGTCTCACGATAACGACGATAGGGTACCGGGCGCAACGCGGATAAGACGAACGCCGCAGCAATTACGTCACATTATTATCGCGAGCGGTGGGACTTTTATAAAAGGTACCCATTTGTAACGTTTCGTCGTCGGGGAAGGGCGGGGGGGGGGGGGTGGAGGAAATGAAAGAGAAACTCGTCGAGAAAACGGACAGATCGGCGTGAGGGGACGCGGCCAAGAATACAACACGCCGACCGTATAAAAATGTTAGGTTCGGTAAGTGGTAACGTACACACACACACACACACACACACGTTAAGCGTGCGAACTACTCGCACACACACATAATATACATAATAGGTGTATGTGTTTAGATGTGTGTGCGTTAATTAACATCCGTGTGCGTATGTATGTGTATATATTCATACGTATATGTATGTGTGGGTGTGTATATTAGACACACTGTGTGTGTGTTTGTGTGGAATACAATAAGCGAGATTGTTAAATCGTCCGAGTGCGTATACATGACGCGCGTGCGTGTTTTACGAATAATATCATTCTCTGTGCGTATTGTTTCGCACGAAAAGGTCAGTAATTAAGAGGGCCAACAGCGGTCGCGGCGACTTGTCGGGTACGCGTGGACGGCTCCAGACGCACTGGAAAAGAGGCCCGCGTAAAAGGTACGGTATTATAATATATATCATTAAGTACGGACCACGTACACTGAACCAAATATCACTGGTAGTATCATTAGGTAACACAATATGCAATAATCAAATTTTAACAAACCAATAATATTTGTCGAAGTAATACAATTTTCATCATTTTAATGTATAGGTCTACCTATATTATAGGTACCTATCGTTAAATTAATATAAAAAAAAAAAAAAAATGTGTTTACAATAACAAATTCGTTTTGGAAATTTCACAAAATATACAAGTTGCCTATAATTTAATAAAAATAATTTGTAAAATTAATAGAGCGTTTATTATTATAATAAAACGCGTTGTTAAATTGAAAAAATATTCCGTTTAAATTGACCTAACCTATTTTGATTAAGAGGACGCTATACCTGCATTTTCCGTTTCCGTCCATCTAATTGGCAATATAGCAAAAGTGTACAACGCAAAATTGAAATTATGGCATTTTGGTTAGATTTAGAGCTTAAACACCTATTATCAAATTTAACGAGAAGAATAATTTCGAGTGAACCTCGTGGGCTTTTTGTAAAATATTGTCAGAAAAAACAGTTACGGCATTTTTAGTTTTTGATATTTTTAAATAGCTTTAACTTATTCGTCAGACGATATTTTACAAAATGCCCATGAGGTTCACTCGAAAATATTCCTCGCTTTAAATATTGTAATAGGTGTTTATACTCTACATTTAACCTAAACGCCAAACATTCAATTCTGCGTAGTGTGATTTTGCTATATTATCTGTTAGATAGACAGAGACAACAAATGCGAGTGTAACATCCTCTTAACAAATGGGATAACGTTTGTTCTACGAAGAAGAAAGAATGAAGTGAACCACAAAATATTTATAATTGAATTAACAAAATACTTGTTAATTCGAATAAATTTGTATTCGATTGGACAATTTTACCCGAGACATTGATAAAAGAATATATATTGTTAAATCGATAATACGTTGTTTTATTATTTTACTGTTAAATTAACAACCAAATTATTAAATTAATCGATATTTTTATTGAAATCACAGATATATTTGGTTCAGTGTAAATAATAATAATAATTTAATTCAGTGACGGCGGCTCGTGTATAGGCCTATCAACCACCTCTAAAATTGTAACAAATTATTTATTAACAAGTTAGATTTATTGATTTAACAATTATTTATATTTACATTGTAATGCATTTTCAAAATATAATCATAATAATATTTGAAATATGAAGTAAAAATTGTTTTCCATTGTTATGAAAACACTATATGAGGTAATCGGAGCTTAAAAATACAAGTAATAGCACGGATGAAATAGGTACATCTGCGCGGTTATCGAGTATCGAACAGTGATCGGCGCAAGGGCGACGTTGACAATCGTCGCCCGTCATAACTACCTATACGAATATACGATCAAAACACAAAAACGGGGAATTCGGTAATAATGCGGCCGCCGGAGCGATATGAATAAAGGAGCGAGCACACTGGGTCTGTTCAGTTCAGTTCAGTTCGATCGCATTCTATTTGTGACGGATTAACGAAAAAAAAATGTGTTGGTCGCACATTGCATCAGTCCTTTCCGTTCCATTGAAATTATTATCACTATTATTATTATTATTATTATTATCGTTTTTATAATTCATTTTTTTTTAAATTTAATTAAATTTTTGAAATAAACTTTAATTTTGTTATTATACATATTTGTACACAAGAGAAGTGACACACATCACACCTAAAAACGAACTCGCACACATCAAAATATATTGTATCAACTTTTATCAAGCAACAACAAACTGCAGGTTTTGGGAAACCGTATTATTATATGTATTCTTATCACGTTTTGACGTCCATCTTCAATCATCTTTGCTAGTCGAGACATACGAGACTGAACTGATGTGGACGGAAGGTAAGAGAACTGAACGGATGCAGTGGGCGCTAGGTCATATCTTTATACGCGTATTAAATATATAGTCCGTACTCAACTGAACGAGAATGAACTGAACTGAACGGACCCAATGTGCTCGCTCCTTAATCACCCGACATGCATGTGGACTGCGGAACAATAGGTACGGAATGAGTAAACATGTATTTACCGTGTTTGTGACGCGTGCACACTTCTATATTTCTTTAAAATGTATATTAAATTTATTATTTTATTATTGGTGTACATTATATTATTATAATATAGTAGATAAAAATGTAGTATCATATTAACAGAAAATTGAAATAAAACAAATTGGAAATTAAAGGTATACGCTTAAATTTTGAGTATAAAACCTATAAGTTTTATTATTTTGTAATTTTCGGTTTTTGTAAAACGTATTTATATTTTTGTTTTTCTACTTGGAATTAATTTTGGTTTAATAAATATATTCTAAATTGATACATTATTATTAGATTCTATGCTTTTCAAAAATGAATAATTTTTAATCGTCCTTCCACTTTCAAAGAGCCCACGAGCCGCCAATGTAATTTATAGAAATAGGTGGTATACCTAATTTGATGATTTTTTTTTTTTGATTTTTTACTATTTTTTTTTTATTTTTTTTTTTACTTCAACGTCCTATATTCACGAACATAATATACTTGTATTAAGCAGTAGTCAAAGTGGGGGATATGGACAAATGCCATCTCCAAACTTATTTTATATTTTTTTTTATCAAAATAAAATAAATAAATAATATAATAAAATATGTACCTACCTACTTTTATAACTACCAAAGAAAAAACTATACCTACCTAGTTGGTACCTAGTTTAAGTGATTTCCTCTAATATATGAATTTTACTGATTTTCCCCAGTTCGACTCCCAGGTAGCCAACGAGATTATTCTCGTTGGTGAAGTCTTGTCTCTGGTACAAGCTGGCCATAATTAATAAACCCGTCCAATAATTTAGTAGCTATGCTTGGTGTAGCTATCAAGAACCATCTTCAACTTCCCTAATGTGTGAAGATGTAAACCTGATCAGTGAGCATGTTCGAAAAATAAAAGGATATAAAACTAACTGATTTTCCAGCAAAAAGTTATATTAGAATATCCCATGATATAATAATGACCTAATATAAAATCCCTGCATGCTGTAATTTTCAAGTTACAATAATTCTGTAAAAAAATTTAAAAATAGCTATTATAGGTACATTATATGTGTATTTTTTAAGTTCAGAAATATATATATAGGTACCTACCTAATATAATTTGTTTACACATTGTGCTTAAATTACCTTTGATTTAATTAAGATACCGTTAAACTAATATTATGTAGGTGCCTAGAAAAGTAATAGATATGTAATTACCACGATAGGTACCAGTTTTACTTCACAAAGTTTTTTCAAATTTTTCGCAAACATTTTAGGGCAGGAAAATTGTTTTCTTATATCAGTTGGCTATAAATTCCTCAAGTAATACCTAATACATTAAATGAATAATTTTAGATGAAATTTTAACTTTAGGGTGCCTATTATATAAGATACTGTGTAGGCCTCAAAATAAATTATGATGGGTGATACATAATATTTTGGTATAAACAGAAAACGAACATTGAATTTAGATTTTAGTAAAAAGCCTATATAATATGAAGTCCTAGGCACTTAAAATGTGTCCACGTAATACTATATTATAAACACATAAACCTAAATACCTGCCTAAATACATATCGGATGGTCATATTATGGTCTGCAGTAACTATTTAAAATGTTTTTTAGGTATTCGTATTTATAATGTAAGTAGGTACTTTTATTAGGCTAATAGGAATTATTTTTAAATATTTGAAAAATATTATTTGTAACTATAGTATCTACCTATATAGGTATAATAATGGTAATAACCAATTAACTACAAGTTCCTTTCGTATTTCATAATATAATAATGAATATTAAATTTTAAATTTAATTGAATTTTATTGAACTTTAACGTCGTTTATCAAATTTATCATAATTAACTTTTTCATAATATAATGTACATAGTGTATTTTTTGACAGTGATTAAAGTGAAAAATAATAAATAAAATAAAGGAGGCTAAAGTCAATAAAACTTATAAGCATATATCGTCGACCAAAAACTTGGTAAAATAAACCTTTTTTAATTAAAATTTTTTTTCATTTAATTTTTCTAGATATTATAAAAACTGGACTACAATATACCTAAAACTAAAATCAAGCATAGAATAATAAATGTATAGGTATATACCTATATACCCAGACGCGCTCCAGGGATAATTTTGTGAAAATGGTAAAGGAAGTTTATAAAATATAAACGAAATTTGTAGGCTTTAGCTATGATATTTAAAATATTTACACACGTTTTCCGTAACTTTTCCATCGATTTTATAAAAACATACCTAGATAATATATGAAATAAATAAAATGGGATTTACCTAGGACATTTCGGAGTAGACTGCATTATTATATGGTCACTTCAGGCGCGAAATAGATAAATTCTAAAATCAATATTGGACTAAAAGTACTAGACAAACGATATAGGTGAACACTGGCAAAGGAACGATATAGATGAACACTGTTATTACAGTCGCAATCAAAAAAAATTTTATAATTGTGGTATGAAATATCAAACATAAGAAGAAGCTGGGACACCCTCACTTTAAACACCACTCTTTGTGAGATAATTGACACCGCCCAGTAAAATAATATTTGTATTATCACAATATCAAATCGCGCATGAATAATAAAAATAAAAACGAGTAATAAAATTTACAATTTATTTTATAAAGTATTTCAAAATAAATAAATATTTATAATATATTTATTTTATTTTATTTATAATAAATAGGTATAATAGGTACCTACTTATTTCTCTTATATTTTTAAAAAATCGGTTAGGTAATTATATTCTTTAAGAGCATTAATACATTTTTCACCTTTCAGTCATCAACATTCCAATAACAATACAATAGCGTATAATTTCATCGGCATAGCGAATACAGTCATCGTCATCGTAATACCGACGTTTTATTGAAATGCGTAAAATGCACTTTTCCCTCGTACAACAAACGTCGCGACGGCGGCGGTGGCGCGGTTGTTTACGATTACGAGTGCCCGGACCTTATTTCTGTGGGATGATTGGAGGCGCACGCGGGGTACAGTTAAAATACCCGTCGTCTATACTGCTATTATTGACGACGGTCGCTTAAAATCCTGACGAAAACTACTACTAATAAAAATAATAATAATAATAATATATATTATATATATACCACCTACCTCTACGAGTTTTATATTTTAATGAAAGTAAAAGGGGGAGAAAAAAGTAAAAACTCGTCATTTTTGTCCGAATCTGCGTAAAACATGTGCGCAATATAATAATAACCCGATGAATAAGCAAATCGGGATTCCAGACGACCCGGTAAAAATTATAATGATTTTCGTGTACATAGTAGATACATATAGCAGGGGTCGTCAAAATGCAGCTCGCGAGTTAATCTCGTGCGCGGCTCTTGAAACCAAGAGTAAAAATAATACAGATCTTAAAAAATAAATAATAAATATAATTAAATGAAAACTCTGCCCAGTCTGATAAGTGATAACGCTCGACTTTTGTAATGACCAGGCAGGCAACGTTGTGTTCATACATCACTTTCTTGTGGACTTGACTAATTAATGATCCCCATTGGTTGTTAGATTTAACTTTTTAGTTTTTTTTACAGATGTGGTTCAGCATTTACAAACGCTAAACTTATCATTAGGTACAAGGAAGAGAAAAACATATTTCTGATTTGCGCATAGTGTGTATTTAGCTTTCACAGTAAATGTAGACTCTTTTGGAAGTATCATGAGACTAACACAATCGCTCATTTCGAATGTCTGAAGAAAAAAATTAATGAACGCTTCCTGACGTTCAGCTGGAAATTGAAGATTATTTGTGTAAAATGTCTTGTCTTGCTGAAGAAATCAATGGCAGACTTCATTCGGACTAAGTTAACCCTTCACTTTCATTCCAGGAAAAACATTTTGCTATCGATGTCGGCGATGGTTGTCTTGTTTCATCGCCAATTATAAAGGATACAGCAGTTACAGAATTGGAGCTACTAGAACTGTAAGAGGATAAAGGGCTAAAAGAACTGAAACGAAGTGACGTTTCCGCCATAGAATTTAGGAAGAAGGTTCCAGAAGAAAAATAACTACCAACAAAAAAGTGTGCAAGAGACTTATCTCAATATTTGGGACTACTCGTGTGTGTGAATCACTGTACTCAACGAGGTACTCAATGCTGTTCATTAAATCGAAATATTGATTTCAACTAACTAATGAGTAATGAACATTTAAGTGAACTCGTGCCGACTGCGCTTATCAATTACTAACCAGATTTTAAACAATTAACAACAAAACTGAACACACAAAAAAGCTTTTCAAAAATAAAATATTTTTACTCATTTTTAAATTTTTTTACACATTTTATTACATGTGATACCTACCTATCTAATCTGTGATAATAAGAATCAGAGCAACTATGTGCAACGCATTATCGTATATTACGATAATTGAGAACCGTTTTTTTCTCTTTTTTCATTATATTTTGCAGCTCGCGAGTCTCTTCTCGCTGGCCACCTCTGCCTGATATATAGTACCTATATAAAAGTGTATTATATACCTATCATATAGTAAATACATTATTATGCGTACACCTCGGCCGTACCCTACACTCGTGAGGAGTTCATAAACAGAATAGATTCTAAATCACCAATTTTTAAAAGACTATTTTTTTATACCTACCAATTTTTCAAAAATTGAATAATTCGCAATCGTTACTGAACGAGCTACAAAAAAAAGTAATAGGTAAAAGTTAAAAATCCAAATAATTATTATAAGGTAATATTTTTAAGTAATGTTCTCCTGCAGAGAAATTTGAAAATATGTATTACACAGTACCTACATATTTATAAATTGGTAACCAATGCTAAAATACATTATACACCCAACTACATATCAGGTATATGAACCAAGCAATAACAACTGTCACAAATCATAATAATATATAGATTCGGGAGATCGAGATAAAACGAACGAGTACAAATACCACAACGGAACAGCAACAAGTTTGATACTATAGGTACTCGGACTACTATCGGTATTTCACGGATGTTTACGGTAAAGCCCTACAAAATAATAATAATATATATCTATTATTATAAATGATTTGCAGACCACCATAATTTTGTTGACGCACAAACTGGTTTCGTGCGGTATTTTAGAAAAATATCTCGATTTGATGACCACATCACAAAAAAAAAAACTTGAGAAGTTGTGATACTTTTTCAAAAACATATTATTATTACCTATGTGAAAAATATATTATTATTTAAAGTGCTTACGTAAAACTACTAGAGTTGTATTGTCACATTTACTTGGGTATGGCAAACACATTTAAAACGTATCTTTCTTTAGATTAATCTGGATAGGAGACATCTAAAGAGAAAAAGAGATGGATATTGATAAAATAAACATTGCGTTACGTAGGTATTATAATTTAATTTATAAACCTATGTCGTAAAACGGTACCCATCTAATATTATATAGTCATGTGTTACAGTCGTCGGCGAATCGGGCGGTCGGGCAAATCTTGCATTCGGTGATCCTGAGGGGCTGGAGGGACACCACTTTTATTATAATAGGTTATGGCTCCCCGCGTGTTCGACAATAGCCGTACAGGTAAATAATGGCGAAAAAAAAATACCGTAGTTGTTTGACGGGGGGGGGGGGGATGGAGGGAGCGAGTGCTCTTAAATCACCTTTGGGACGCGTTTGCAAGGATGTTATAACATTATAAAAATGCTCTACTAAATAATGCAATAAAAGAATTAATGTTTATAATCGTAAAAATCCACGAAAAAATCGTCTTGGCCCGCGAATAGCTGTGGATTTACCGCGGTGTTCTCGCGTGTACATTATATTTTAATATTATCATTATAGGTGTTATTTCCTCTACACCGTAATCGTGCATCGCGTGTCACGTGGACGACCCCCCACCCTATATATATATATATATACATTAGTCATTAATCATTATTACTCGCCGTTACACACGATCGTCGACAATTAATTACAATAATAATATTGTAGTAATAGAGGTACACGTATATAAATTTAAAACAAAAAAACGACGACAAAGAGTTGTGGACGGTGTCGCAAAACGTGCAGTGCGCATACTACGATAATATTACAACGTCGATGGCCGTAATACGTCGATTGTCGACGCGGGCGATTATAATATCGCGCGCGATTCTGCGCCCGACGAATTTCACCGTCGCCCGCCTTTAAGTCTCCGGTCGGCAATGAAAAAACGGCCGTGCGACCAACACCAACGTGCACGTAATCACAAACGCGATACAAGTGAACGGCCAACGGTGGTTTTCCCGGGCTACACGCGGTATTATTTTTATCGTGTTATTATTTTCAAACAAACGTGTTGCGAGCGTTTTCTCTGGCGGTGGTCTTCGGGCGCCCGCCAGAGAACGCGATCGTCGAGAACTCGGAAGGTACACACGCTCGATACATTACGTTACACGAAGTACGACAGATGGAGGAGATGCTACTACTATGTGCCTGGGGGGGTGGTTTTACGTTCGCAAAACGTAAAAATATTCGTATGCATAATGTCGGCGGACGGGAGGCGGGGCGGTGTGGTAGGTACTTACTTACTGACGGCGGGCTACACGATCGGGCGTGCGATGCCGGGGACACGAGCAGCAGCTTGTGCGCGGTCTCGTCGGATGCGTATATTACAATATACGGTAAACGCGCGGCTCTGGAGCGCGGACGGACGGACGGACGGACGGACGGCGGTAAATAGTAGTAAAAAAAAAAAAAAAAAAAAAAACAAAAACAAAAGTGAAAATCGAAAATGCCAAAAACGAAACGGTTTTTCCAATTATTCGCGTTTACGATTTAAGGCATGGCCGTAACCGGTTACAGCCGAAGAACGTTCGCGGTAATAACGATATTCTGGTCTATTGTGAATAAAATTCGTGAATAATTTGGCAGTGTGAAAAATGCGCGGGCACGGAGACGCGACGCGCGCAACAGCGGATCGTAAGTACACGAGACGAACGCGCACACGCAGTACTGCGGCCGACACGACAACGGACGCGGCGGCGAAGCGACGACGACCGTCGGGCACAGCACACACGGCACGCACGCACGCACGCACGCACGCACGCACGCACGCGACCAGCACACCCTACCCGTTTCGTTCGCAGCGGCCCCCTCCGCACGGCCCCCACCGCCGTCGTCGTCGTCGTAACGCGACTGTGACGACGTTTTTACCCGTGCCGTGTGTGTGTGTATGTGTGTGTTTTTTTTTCTTTCTCAGACCATATTATTATTATTATTATGTATGGTGTGTGTGTGTGTCGACGAGGCAGATGTGCGCCACCATGAAAACCCGTGTGGTTACATTTATACAGAGCGAATGAAATGCACTTGGTATTTTTAATAACAATAACATACATTGTATGTATACGCGTGTAGTAAAATGTCGTATACAGAGTGCACGGATCCGATACACAGCGTCGTCACCCGTATTCTGTGTTATCATGAAATGCCACCGCGCGCACATTTTTTTATACTGATAGTGTAGCGGTGCCGCGCGACCGCCACTATAATACTATTATCACGATATTTTATGTTTACGACGCAATCGACCGTATCACGTTTATTATAAAACTCACGGGCATTACCCGAATATATAGGTAATAGTTGTAAGTTCAGCATTATTACGATATATTATTATTGTACGCGTTCTACTTCCGACATCATAGATGGAAATCCATTGAAATTTCCGGGGAGGGGGCTAACATTTTTAACACTAATGTTAGCCCCCACACAGCTAAAAATCACTGTCTGTACAGTTCAAGACCCAAATTTTTTTTTTTTTCATTTACATATAATATAACAATGCAAATATAACAATTAAATGTAGTTATATTTTTAAAGTTTAAATCAATATTATAATTAAATTTTTTATTTTAAATTAAATTGTATACAGTACAGTGCCTATCACTACTATTTACTATATTATTATATATACGCCATCAGGTGTAATCATAGTAAACAAATTATATGACCCATAATTTTAGGTTAGAATTGTTCATATGGTATAATATAATAATTATTATTAGTTTTGGGCATTATTAAATTAGTACAATTTACAAGCCAAAGTACCCAAATAAACAATGTTCTTCGTAACTATGGACAGGCACAATTAAATTTGAATTTTTCATTTAAAGTTCCTAAAAATTTTAATTTTAGCTCAAGAATGGAGATAATAATTATATTTAAAAAAAAAAAAAATGAAAATATTGAATAAAACAAAAGATATTACGTTTGTCAAATAGCCCTGTTGCACTCTATATACCTGTAATGTATATATTATGTGTAGTATCATAATACTCTTATATAATCAATGATAATACAGGCGTGATTACGTACTGCAAATATAAATAATTACTATAGAATTATTTTTGAAATAACGCGATCGTGATTTTAATTTAATTAAAAAATTTTATGAGTATATCAATATCATCCTAGTAAGTAATTTAACTACTTCTCAGTATAATTATTTTTCAGAATAATGCGTTATCTATTTATTTATTATGTATAGTAAAATCAATTCCAAATGATAATTTTTGTGATATTTTGATTTTCGTATAACGAAAATCGTCATTGTTAAGACGATGCCACACACCCGATTTTCAAGGGGTTTTGTATAGGCAATTTTAGTGAAATTTTAAGAAAAATGAAAATAAAACAAATTAAAAATATTTAAGTAATTTAAAAATAGACCTGTTTCTGTACTATTTTTATTATTGCGTAATCACGATATTTATAAGAAAAAAACTTGTCTCTCACTATATGAAATATATTCTAAAATATATATTAATTCTTTAATTCTATTCGTTCTTCTCTCAACCATATTCTCATAGATGAACAGTATGGATTTTGACCGGAACGTTCAACTATGACTCTTATAGGTAACTTAGCCTTTACTTCTTTTATTTTTGACTCTTTTTTAGAATATAGATAAGTCGATGTGATATATACTGATTTTTCTAAAGAGTTTGATCGATTATCAAATGGAGCAATCCATTACCCTCTCGGCTAAGCTCTTAACTGTCTAATTGACATCTCTATATGTCTTTACCCTTGGTTTATCCTCATCTGCCTTCATTCCTTAACACACTGCTCACCGTAATGTGTTGTACATTCCCTTCGCCTCTTCACCATTCTTATCGATTCCACCTCTTTAGTTCTTCGTCATGCCAAACTTCTCATATTCGCTGATGACATGAAATTATTCCTACGGATGTATTAAATTTCCGACTGTTATCTTTTTTATCAGTGCCTTAACAATTTAGTGGTTTGGCGAGAGTTCCTCAGCCTCTCCCTGAAAATTTGTAAATGTACCGTCTTTTCCTTTTATCGCTCACACTTCCCGATTGGTTTCTGTGATTTAGGATTTACGCTCACTCGTAAGCTTTCCCCAGTTAAACATATTGAAGAGCAGGCCGCTTAAAGTTCTTAATTTTATCCTTCAATTCTTTTAAGTTCCATCTTCTATCCCTCCTCATAGCTTTAAATAATGCTTGAGTTCATCCTGTCCTTGAATATGGCAATATTCTATAGGACCACTCCACCGCTAGTGCTATAGTCGAAAGAGTTCAGAGAAAATTATTCCATATTGCTGCTCACAGACTTAATATTCCTCGTCCTACCCTTGCACACCTGAATATTTCTATTCTAGTGAACCGTCGTCATATGTGTCTAATTTATCCTTTCTGCCTAATCTTCTTCCCCAAAACTGATTTCCTACACTCTTATCCCATGTAAATTATTATCCCTGCCAGCACTACCAAGCACTATAAGTACCTAGTATAGGTGTCATTATTTTTTACGTACATATCTACTAGTTGTACAAAAATGTTTATATCATGTAAAGAAGTTTGGATTTAAATAACGTACCTACCTATTAATTTAGCTCGGATTATGTATTAATGCGTAATTGTACAGTGTATATGATTTATAAAAGATCATAATTAATAATATTACAATTATACAATACAATATTATACAAAACATATCAATAATCACTATACCTATTACACGAGTTAAAATAGCTACGAATTAACGTGCAGCGCAGACTGGTGGCCATTTATTTGTGCCTTTTTTTCTATTTTTTTTTTTTTTTTTTTTTTTTAACACAGTTTGGTCTTCTTATCTCTAGTTTTCAAGTATGTATATACTTGCCATGCTGCAATAGGGATAATATGTATTGACAGTGGTGTTTCGGCAATTTTTCTAGAATATAGGTATCAAGTAGCCATCAGTAGATGCATATACAAGGGTGTACATTAAAAAAGTAAGCTAGTAAATGGATATACGCAGTATAATCACATATATTCTCCAAAACACCACTGAATATTATCATAGAACATAATATAATGTTATATGTTAATGTAATGTAGGTATATAATATAATGGTTTATACCACAGCGCCATGATATCATAAAATTCGTCTTGCCACAAAAGTTCTAAGATAAAATGTAATTAAAAATACTAAATAATAATGGCATTACTAAATAATATATTGTGTAGGTACCTCCTCCAAAAATAATACATACAATTAATTATTTCATATTGTATTTACATTTGAAATAATTTGAAAATGTTTTATAGCATAGATTATTTTAATTTAGAATTTACTAAAAATTGTTTTTTAAATTAATGTTTTTTATCGATGTTTAAAACTGGTGTTTTAAACTAAATCAATATTTTTTTTTTAAACAATTTTAAACATTACAACCCTGCCTAGTTGGTATGGATATCTCATATTATTGCTCTATCAATACAGCCGATACGTAATGCACATTTTATTTTAATACATTTTCATATGCCAATTTATAATTTTTAAATTCTAAGTATAATAAAGAATGCATTATTTTTACATAAATGAGATTTTTAATATATTAAAGTTTTTTTTTGTATGTTGTATTATTACGATTTGAATTGGTGTGTTCTAATTGAAATGAGAATTAAAAATTTATTTTACTAATTTTGATATAATTACATCATTTTACACATTTTATGTAATTTATATATTTTGGATAGTGATGGGCACTATCGAATAGTTTATACTAGCGAATAGTATTCGATAGTTGTCATAGACTATCGAATAGTCTATTCGAATAGTTTTACATGACCGAATGCCGATTTTTCGACAAAAAATATCGAATAGTTCGGTAAACTATCGAATAGTTTGATAAAAATTATACCAATCATATTACCGAATAGTTCGGTAAACTATCGAATAGTTCGATAAACTATCGAATAGTTTGACCAACTATCGAATAGTTCTGTAAACTATCGAATAGTTTGATACCAATTATAATACCGAATAGTTCGGTACACTATCGAATAGTCCGTACTATCGAATAGTTCGGACCAACCAACCGAATAGTTCGGACCAACCGAATAGTTCGAACCAACCGAATAGTTCGGAACAACCGAATAGTTCGGACGACTTACCGAATAGTCTAAAATCCAAACCAACCGAATAGTCCGAATACGTAGTAGTACGACGGTAGTACCTATGTATATATACGATAATTTCTTTTTGTAAAACTCGTACAAAACTGAAACCTTTAATTATAAATCTCCAGTGCGCGAAGTCATAATAACTTGGGGCACTTTTGCCTGTTTTGATTATTTTTAAAATCGCATCTGTCCCATTGTAGGGGGATTATCGTATTTGTCGAATCTTAGAACATATCTAGAGCTTCTGAATAATGAACGACTGCTTTGTTTTAATTTTACAGAAAAATATATTTATTTTAAGTAATGAAATTTTAAAATAGTTATATCTCTTTACAATATTGTGATACAATTGCTGAATGTAAATTTCGTGTTTTATCAGATGGTTAGACGGAGACAACAAATAGAGGATCACGTTTTATTAAAATTTAGGTATTTTTGGTGGTAGTACTGTTTGGACTTTTGGAGCAATACCCACCCAGTTTATGTTTCAAACTACGGACATTTTTTTTAAAAAAAAGGTGTTTTATAGAAACATAGCTGGGCCTAGGAGGACGGACCATGCTTGCTGTGACCGACTCCAATTCCGGCCCGATTGTCACAAATTAAAATATATCCCCTGATTTTCTGTGAATCGCCACGTCGAGTAGGTAATAACTAATAATAGCCAATAGGTTAAATTTAATGCAGTTAAGTGTACTTATTTCGATTGCACCTATAAATCGAGCAGGATCACTCGGGCAGTTTAAATCGAAAATATCCCCCGATCCGCTGTGAAATACCGCATTACAAGTAACTAGAGATAAAAGTTGTTTCGACTTAAATAGCTACCAAATAATAGTTTAATTCATGATTTATTAAAAATGTAAAAAAAATGCAAAAAAAAAGTCGACATCAACAGTATCAAACCGGAATAGGCTCGCTCTAAAATCTAAATCGTCGTATATTCTATTAGCGTACATTATGTAATAATTATTATGTAATGTATGATCGGGTATATAAGTAAAACAGCGTAAAATCATCTAATTTTAAATCGGCATAACTTTAAAACTGGTCCTACCATCTAATTGCGTTATTAAACATAATAATTCATATCGAATATTTCAAACTAACCGAATAGTTTGGACCAACCGAATAGTTAAACTATCGAATAGTTAAACTATCGAATAGTTCAGACCAACCTAATAGTTTGGACGACCAACCGAATAGTTTTAACTATCGAATAGTTGGGATCTTAACGATCGATAGCTGAAATAATCGATAGTTTTTAAGTATCTATCGAATAGTTCGATAGTAACTACCTATCGAACAGTTCGATAGTGACTATTCGGTAGTGCCCATCACTAATTTTGGAACATATCCTAATAATGTACAGGTGTTATTATGACATTTTGTGGTTAATCTTAGACAATGGACATAAATCTTCTGTAGGTACTTATTTTGGAGCAGTAAATTGTATAGTTTTATTTAATTTTTCTACAAAATGAGTAAAATTATACAAAATACTAATGTCAGCAATAGTTTTATATAAGTAACAATGTGAAAAATATTGTTAGATTTAAAATCACTTATATTTTCCATCGCTATACGGAAAATAATAAATACATAAAAAACTAACATTAAAATGTTTTGCATACCTTTTTATAAATTTCAGGTCAAATTTTTTTTATAGATTGGTACATTTTTAATTGTTTATTTTATATTTTATGAATTTAATTAATTTTAACTTACATAATTATATATACCTGCATATTTTAGTATATTTACATACCAGCATAAAAATCTATTCCCAAATTATAACCATAAGCTTTGTGAATATCTTTTAAAGAATATAGGTATAAATATATATTACATACTATAGGTACACTCTAAGATATACAATAGATTGCATTATATAATTAATATAAATCATAAAATTATTATAATCAAAATGTAATTTAACCTATTATTATGAATTATAAATTATAATAGGTACAACTAACTATATATATATATATATACATATATCTATCCTATATGTATGTGTAACTAAATGAAACTATAGTACATTACTGGTATTATATCTATATATAAGTGCCTACCTGCTATACCCGATTATAATGCATTCCTCCCCAAGACATATTTAATTGCATCGATGAATTATTAATTCACTTTAAAAATCGGAAAATTTTTTCTATACAAAATAAGAACATACGAGTTAACAAAATGTTTAAAAATATTTCATTTTTAATTTCGTGTATATAAATTAGTTATATCGGTAATACATAAAAAAAAAAAAAAAAACAACAAAAAAAAAATACACTATAAACCACGAAAAAACGTACTGAAGATAAATGAAAATAGAGTCTTAATTAAACGTGAAAATCTGTTACCATTAAAAAAAAAAAACTGGATAATATTTATATAGTTTTTGTTAAAAAAAAAACATCAATAAAATATTCTCTCCCTCAGAAAACAAGTAATATAACCTATATGATGAAATAATAACTAATAATTACCCATCGTTGTCGATAATATAACTATTTGAAGAAAATTAAGTAAAAACCATAAACATAACAACTAAATTAAGACAATAATGTCCATCAAATAACTAATATATATTATATATATATACCTATATAAAACCTTTTCAATATACTGTTATCATTACAGTTGGTTGTAAAATAACACAGTTTTTTACTTTATATGTACCTATATGTTTTATAGGAGTGGTATATTATATTAACTCATATATGGATTTACCTTATATATATATATATATATATATATATACATTGAGTTAAGCTTATGGAAGCCCATTAAAGGGAACAAAATGAATCGAGGAATTATACTATGGCCATTCGTCCGTTTTGATTTTCACATTTAGTAGTCACTAATTGATCCTGGTCGACGGGATTTGTAGCAAGTAGAATCAAAAATAAATCCCTCCCCTACACAGACTAATGGATGGGTTTTAATTTTTATTTTTATTATCTTTCGAATTATGGGATGACAGTACCGCAATATCGATGATAGATTAATCTAGGGAACATATTTGACTCCTGAAATATAATAATACTAATAATATAAACTGAATATTATTAATAATGACGAATAAAGATTTTAATGAATTACCTTACTTGACTATATTATATTGTGAGGTTGTATGTTTTTTTTTTATTTTAAAGAATTTTCGTAATATATAATTTTACTGGTAATCATATATAGGTATTTGTTTTTTTCAAAATGAAAATTCCACATTACATTTTAAGATTTCTCGGAAATTTTTAAATTCAAACTTTTAGCAATAGTATAAATTATGAATACCATAATAAAATATATTTTATATTAATATATTAAACATATTCGTGCATTTATATGCTTAATTATAATAAATTATAAACCATTAAATATTATGATTAAGTCGACGAAACATAGACCATAGTTTATATTTTACATGATTTTAATATTTGTACTATTGGGTCTCAAATTCCAATGACGTCTTAACTTGCATACACTATATAAGATTAGTGATAATAATGCTTTTCTTTTAGATAAGTTTACTTTAATATAAACCTAACTATATATCAGTTCCTTATACCTCTTGTATACCGTACAATCATATTCACTTCAGAACACTCGAACCACTTCAAAACCCTTTGTTTTTAATTTCAAGTTTCTCGTGTAGCTTTATCAAACAATATTTTTATCTTTTCTCATTATATATAACTGAGTCAAAATCATAATAATTAGTTAATTTTAATCATATTATTCTTGTCGAAAAATAAATAAACTATGTTATGCATAATATAATATTATTATAACTAAATGCATATAATATTATTAATGTAATAATATAATAATAAATAGGTACATATAATATAATAATTATCATATTTTATTTTTCAAATAAACATCGAAAATCCTCGTATTCCTTTTTGGTCAAAAACATTTTTGTATTATAATTTAAATAACTACGAAAACCTAAATCGTACACCCGGAATTTGGCATTCGCTTTCTATACAATAGTCCTTCACACATACAACCTTTCTGTTGTATATATACGAGTAGGTTGACAAAGAAGATAGGTAATTCAAAAATTTACCGAACTTACTAATTTCTGCAGATTTTTATAAGAACTCGAACCTAACCTGGCTTTGCTAAAAATATAAAAAATATATTCATCCCCCAGGAAAAAATTCCTCTGTACACCATTGAATGGTACCGTATTTCGACTCATAATATAGGCAAGTACCTATTACACACATATTATTCGGAACGAACGTCTCGGTCGAACGGAAGTCCAACGATTTGAAATTTAATATAAAAAAAATATGGTGAATCAGTCAGCAGGACTTATTGCTCTCCGTTTTTTATAACACTATTGTCTCCAGAGAGAAATCTACGAATGTCCGAGAATTAATAAATTTAAAATTAAAAAGCAATAGAAATTTTTGAAAAGTCGTTTTTTTTAATGTACCTGTTCGTGTAAAAAAATGTTTTATACCTAAGTTTGAAAAAATCAAATTTTTTTCTTTTGTTTTTACCTCTTTTTACTTTCAGAATCTGTTATATTAGTTTTGCTGAAACGTGTTTTAATCACTAATCTGGAATATTTTTTTAAATTGATATGTCTTCCGCCCGGATATATTTTAACTGGATATTTTTTCCTCCTGATATTGCTTTTACCGGTTACCGCATATAATCGATATAATCGAGTAAAACGTATAATCGACAATTGATAAATCGATATATAAATATATATACCTATTATATAAATAGTATTAATGATTTTGCAGTCCTATAGGTTATAGGTTATTAGGTCCATTGTTTGATAAACTAGTAACTATACTTTAAAAATGTAAATAAATGGCGTTATACATGTACATTAAATAAAGATAGTAAAATACTATAAGATATACTAATAAAGTACTAAATAGATTGCTTTCAAATCAACTAAAATTGTTTTTATAAAGTTACATTATACTTACATTACGTTAAACTTTTTTTTCGAATATTTTAATACTTATAATATTTATCATTTTATCATATTTGTATGCCTTATAAGATACATATTCGAATTAATATTTATACAAATAGTACAAATATAATATAGGTACCTAATTAATATTATTATAAGTAGGAATTTCAAATGTATAAAATAAATCGAATTTTGTAAGTGTAAATAGTATAATCCAAAAATTATCAAGTTTTTTTTTTTTTTTTGTTTTCGAGAATACATTAATTTAATCACTTAATATTTCTCTTGGTCTTATACGTATATAATTCTAAATTATATACCTATATGTATATAATTTTTAGTATTATATAATATTTGTAACGTATATAAAAACGGCGTTACTTCATTGAAAATATTTTTATAATTAGGTACATTAATTTTTATAATAAATAATTAAATTACTATTAACAAATAACGTTATTCATAGTAGTCTTAACTTATAGTAATTTCGTTACAGTAATTTATAATTTGCATTACGTTACTACCTAAAATTGATTAGGTAGATTATTAGGTTAGGTTATATAAATCATAGGTGTGTCTAAGCGGTTTGGCTATTTAGATCGTATTATAGACGGTATAAATGTGTCGCTGGAAAAACATATATATATGACGTTCATATTATCGTGAAAAAAAATTAGTACTATAAAAATAACAAAAGATATATTATTTAAATTGTATACTACCATCGTATACCTATGCAAAAACTAAAACTGAATGTACTAAAACTTTTGTGTAAAATTATACAATATAGTAATATAATATTATGTACACTGCTTGGATGAAAACATATTATTATATGTATAATAAAAAAAAATCATCATTAGGCATGTGTCATAATGTAAAAAACAAAAATTAATTTAATACTCCTTGGACATTCACTGTACAAGTATTAAATAAAATATTGATGTAATTTAATATCTCCAAAAATTTTTTTTTTATTTCTCAAATTAATTATTTTATAATTTTTTGTCCGAAACTGTAGAGTGTTCAAAACACCCTGGAAGAACAAAATCAGGTATCTATCCACCTACGTATTCATTGATTTAAGCCGTACCTATATATATATACATGTTATAGCTTATATCATATTATGATATTTTTATCACTTGTTAGTGTTTCCTACAATATTATTCGGTGTGTCTAGAGACCCGACCATTATCACTCATTATCATACCTACATATATATCATATATATATGCATATATTTTTTTATGGATTCTTTCGTTTGAAAAACTCACAGCTATAAAATCATCAGGTTGTTAACATACACTGAATAATATAGATACTTATCTATCATTTTGGATTTTCCTTGTGGACATATGTGCAAGAAATCTGTCTATTATTGTATGTAATGTTCTGGGCCAATTCTTCAGATACAGCAACACAAACACAATACCTACCTAAACATTTAATAATAAACTATTATACCTACTTGGGTAATAAGTTATTAGATACTAATAACTAATGCAATATTTAAAAAAAATTACCCAATCCAAACAAATTAAAAAAACTTCTTCAAAGAAATGAGGGATTTATCGACACCGCCGGAACCTCCGGCTTCGAAAAAAGGTACCTATATATATGGACTCCGCCGGCTATCGAATATATGCATATATATAACCGAAATAAACATGATTGGATTAAATGTAATATTAATCGTAATATAGAGAATATTAGTACTATATCTGTTATTATAGGTATAATATTACGGTCGGCAAATTATTATCTACCCGACCATACTGTGATAATAAGCGATAATGGTCGGGTCTCTAGACACACCGAATATTATCAGTGTATAGGATGTTTTGAGTGACAGAAAGTATATCGCATTATTTAGTATAATTTTTATAAAGGTATTGAAGACATTTAGGGTGTAATTATAAGGACCCGACGAAGACATTTTATCGATATTGCGCACGGTAAGTTTTTTCTCGCCCTTTTTCATATCACTAACTATTATATACTATTATATCTACAAAATATGTCTTCTTCTTCTCCTTCGCCTTCTCTCCCAACTATTTGGGGTCGGCCACCCTGGTCCTACACTTCCACTTAACTCTATCTCCCGCATCTTCTTCACTTACTCGCACCTTCCTCATATCACTCGCCATTACATCCCCCCATCTCTTTTTCGGTCTTCCCCTCCCCCTTTTACCAACAACATGCATTTCCCTTACTAATCTTACTGCCTCAGTCTCATCCCTCCTTAATACA
>JAIPRL010004261.1:0-24842 GCA_025469235.1 Pemphigus obesinymphae
AAATAGATTATTTGGTTTATCATAGTGTAAAGTGCGCAACCTGCGCCAAAATAGTATGATAACGCATATCAAACAGTAAACATTTTAAATATTTTTATATTCATTACCACTGTTGCCGAATTTGTCATTTAGTAGCAGTCGCTGTCGCTCTAAAGAAAACACTTTGGGCGACTGCGACTGCGACCGCGACTACGATTAATTTTCAGTCGCTATAGCCAAACCGTACCTTAACTTGCCTACCTAAGCATCAAAGACAGACTAATTACTAATTACATACTGATGAGTATTTTAATAGAATCTCGGGTATTTGAACGAGACAATTAGTATGTAGGTATAGTACATAAATAGGTAGCAGGTAGTACTTATAATGTATATCAAAGTCCTAACTGACTCTCCGAACTACTGGTAGTAGAAAGCGAAAATTTTTAGAAAATAATTCCTGAATGACGTAGGCCGGAAAACTCATAGTCCAGCGACAACCAACGTCCTCAGTATACTCCTATAAATAAAAAAAAACCACGAACACTGGTCGTTTATTTAGATTTTGGGTCTAAGATGCATTTTTATTTATTATTATTATTATTATTATTATTATTATTGTATTAAGTTGTATAATTATTATAGGACCATGCTAATAATATGAGTTTTAATTCAATAGGTACCCAAATAGTTTTTTTAATGACCAAGTATTTATGTATTTTATTGCGGATTGATATTACAAAATAAAACAACATTCGAGATTTTACCATACAAGTTTATAGCCTGGCACAATCACATGCACTATAATAATTATAGTACAATGAGTACATACAATAATTTTAACTATAATATAAATAGAACATTCGACGGCCGACAATAACATACTTATAATATATTATATAATAATATACGAATTTTTAAAACTGCAGATTTTATGTTTTCTTCTTCTCCTTCGCCTTCTTTCCCAACTATTTGGGGTCGGCCATAAAACTGCTGCAGATTTTATGTAAACAAAAAAAATATTTACTTTAAACATAAATCAAGTACATTTATTAAATTATCTGATTCTATAACCACCCCTCCTTTCTCCAAATATAATTTTGAATATGCATCTGTGGACGATATTAGAAATATATTATAATTTTCATACAGTCGACACTTGACAATGTACAAACTCGATATTTTGTACTTTTTCCATAATAGGTAGGTAGCCTCTATTATATAAACATCTTACAACTAGTATCGGGATACGGCGAGATGTGCATTTTACAATCTTGTATTTTATCTATATTTTATAAATTATCATAGCTAAGCATTTTATGCTCATAATAATGTTTTTTTTGTAGCTATTTTTACAAAAAGTGTACCTTTATCATAATATATAGATAAATATATAGACCCACCCACACCCCTTGAGTTTTGGCATTTTATTATTTATATGGAAATAAATAATTTATATTTCCATAAAAAAATAAAAAGCCCAAGCCCAAGGAGGAACCTGTCCCCCCTCCCCGTAAATATGCCGCCGAAAGCACTAAAAAGTTGTTAACGTTTAAATTGTCATATAATTATTTTTGATTTGAAGCTTAATTAAAACTATAAAGTATAAACTACGCCCTACGGTGGTATATGATGGTATTATACACATTATAGCCTATAGGGTATATTAAGTCATACCGTGGTATAACTATAAAAATTATAGTACCTATAATGTACCTACAATTTAAAATTAAAATATGTATTACGGGATTCAATCAATATACAGCAGAAAATAACAATACTCAGTATATAGCCATAATATATATATTTCGGTTTCGATTTATATTTTCAATACCGTAATCGATTTTTCGGTTTCAATTTTGATTTTCAATAACGTTATAAAGTTTTTTCGGTTTCGGTTTTGATTTTGATTTCGATTTCGATTTTATAAAGGTTTTAACCGGTATATGATACCGTTTCAAACCCTGTAATTAATAGCATTTTATTTTTAACACACGAAAAAACATCAAATATAAAAATAAATATCCTCAAAATGTATTATATATGGGTACATAGTTTAAAAATAACCATTTTACCAATATATCAACTATTTCAATTTTTTTACCATACTTAGTTGAAATAACTATGCAAGTATATTTAAAAGAACTTTACAGTTCGAATGGCGCCATTGATTTTGGTCTTAACATATACTATTTCCACAGAAATAAAATTAAAATGGCCTTTTTATTGAAAGCCTAAATCATATCTCGGTCGAAAGATTATTTCAAAATGGATACTTTCATACGATGAAAACGCACAGTTACTTGATTTTTGTAATTTTTAAAATAATTGTTATTGTTATTTATTTATTTATTTATTACAATATATATCCTCTTTATTTTTCTATTTCAGTTCATGAAAAATACATAGGAAAATACTTTTTAGCGTCTTCCATACTGACTATGCGATCTACTCCGGCTTGGAATGGTCGTGGACCGTAAACATTGTTCGAGTGCGTTGTGTTAATTTCGTTTAACAGTTTTTCCTCGGTTGCGGTTATCGTGAGATTTTTCACCAAATCACATAAATACTTTAAATCGTAGCTGAGTATATGATTTTCGATCATTCGCACCGCAACGTAGGGAACGTGCTCGCCGTTTATCACTCGTGTGATAAACGGTACACTATTTGGTCCAAATGCCTTCCATCCGAATCGACCTAAATTACACATAAAACAGTATACATATGACCTGTGTAATATTGACGAAAGCCATTCTTCAATACGAGAAATATTTTTCTTAATGAAATTGCCTATAATTTATATTATACCTTTTGCACTTTCGGAATCCTTAACATTTAGATTCTGATGTCGGTAGACTAATGTCGAGGGAACTGGTTTCCCATATTTGTTTATATGAACTTTAATCACTTCTGGGTTCATTTTCAACACTAAATTACCTATATTTCTGAAATTCAATTACAATTATCATTTGGTTTGGATGATTATCGAAATATTAAATACGGATAACAGGAAAACAGACGGATCATAGCTCGTCTGGATAACAATAAAACGGCGAATTATATTTTATTTAAACTGGGGAGTTATATATGACTAGGTATACACAGTGATGTAGTCGTAAATTTTTTAGTGGGTATATGCTGAAACTTGAGAGATTTCACCCTACCCAGTGGCGCATATTTTTTTTGGGGGGGGGGTGATCACTCCCTGTAGTTGAAGCACTCCCCCCTCCCTTGAACGTTTAGGCTAACTATGACAGGAACGGACTTGAAAATGTTATATTTATAACGTTATAACAATCAAAATCAATAACGTATTTTAATGGAAAATGTTATAACCCAAAATTTAAATAACAATTTAAAACAAGAACATTTTTAAGCCTTGGCCAGAATGACAAAGAAGTTTTGATAATAGATAAGGGATAAGAAGAATAGGAATATAGGTTTTTTCATCACAAAAATATGGAATTATGAAATTGAAAACATACTAATATAGTTAATACCTAGATACATACAAGTAATATTGACTCAGAAAATAAGTTGCTTACTTTATAAGAATTAATTATGAATACATCATTTTATATTGTATTATCTGTAATATTGTTTTTAATATAATTTATAAATAAATTGATCAATGAATCCTTTGATGTTAAGTATTATGAGGACGCTGCTACACGTGTGTTTTCTCTGACATAGCAAATCTACGTACCGTATTCTTACTACAGTTTATTTATAATTAATATAAATGTAAATTTATCTATTATTAAATTCTTAGAGGAAAACATAAACTATGCTCTAACGTGGAGATTTTTTTAATATTCGTATTTTTAAACAAGTTATAAGTAGTTAAATAACTCTTTTTTTTTTTTTTAATGAATATAACTAGTTTTAAAAATAAAATTAAAAAAAACCACGCTAAAGCATAGTTTATGTTCTTCTCTACAAATTTGATAATGGTTAATTTACTCTAATATTAATTATAAATAAACTATAGTAAGAATATTTTGGTGTTGAGTTACTTGTAGAATTATTTATATATGTAGTAAGAATTCGGTATGTAGATTTGCTATGTTATGCGTATGTAAGTCAGAGAAAACAAACGCGTGAGTAGCGTCCTCTTAAGAAAGGTAATATATTTTTTAAATATCTTATATCAAAAAAATAATTATTATGATACCTACATGTTTTATATTAGGTACTTAAATACTCAATTAGTCATTATGATGTGGGGAAAGTTGCATAAAAATATAATTATATGTGCGTACCTAATGTTAATTTGTATAAATTAAAAATTCACTATGTGCACGGTGTAGATATACTAAACACGGTCTACAAGCATTTAAAATTTTCGGAAATGGATAGGTCCATAATGATTATATTGAAAGTTAAGTTAAGTTATTTTGAATTGATCCTCTCGGATACATTACAATTCATCATATTTTAGTGTGTAATCAAATATATATTATTATTTATGTTTGTAAAATATATAGGTACAACAATATATTAAATATGTAAAATTCATCGCCACTCGGTACCATTCCCAAAGTGAATAGGGCAAACAATAATTTACAATATTTATAGAGATACAAGCTACCTAAGAACTAAGTCTAAACTAAAAAACTAAGTCTACCAAAAAACACAATACCGCCGCTACAACTACCCAGTTATAAATTCTTGTTTTCCATAAGCATATCACTTATCAGTTATTAGGTAATAAAGAAAAAATAATAAATGAAATTAAATTTTTTTTAAATGATTAGGTACTGTGAATTTGTCAATAGACCATAAATAAAAATTGGCCGAAGTAGTGAGTATACGTAGGTATACAATCGTATACCCGCGTATGAAATAAAAAAGTTTGGCTATACGCACTAACGAAAAAATCGAAAAGTGGGTATAAAAGTGGGTCTTCGATGAGCTACCGCTGTCGTATTTTCTCATCAAAGTTCTTATCTTTTCTAATCGTCGTATACGAGCACCGACCTCAAACTAAAATAATTGCGCCTTCGGTAATCCAACGATGCAATTCCTAATGGAAATACGGTTTGCTATAACACAGATTGGTAAAAATCGCTTTATTTCAGAACACCTTTATTTATTTGTGTCAGTTATCAGCACAGTTGTAAATATAAACGTGCGGTTATCAGTGATTATAAACATATATCAATCGGACAATCGTATTTTAGTTATGATGGAAATAACGCTGTTTCGATGGATAAACGTAGGTATTTAATGCACTGAATTTTAGACCGCTTTCGCTTGAAAATACGGTGCATTTTAGAACATATTTTATCATTTAGATGGCAATACGTATCCACAGCGTTGCACTATTGAAGGCCCTATAATATTCTGTGCTTCCCGTCTCCCGGTTCGCTGATTTTAATTGATAGATATTTTGCGCCTCTGTAGTATTAGCATAGGTAGTAAATTTATTTATTTTAGATATTTACTATAAGTATCACTCAAATTTCGTTTATATTGCAAAATAAGCAAAACTATTATTTTAAAATGAAACGTAAAGAAATAACAGGAACTCTAGATTTGTTTTTTAGAAAAATTAAATAAATATAATATTAAATTTATTGTTTATACTCGTATTTTTTCCATCTTTTAGTATGAAATTTCGAATTTACCAATGATGTACAAATTTAGTACATTATGGTCAATTAACATTTTCTAAACTAAAAAAATTTAATTATACATTTAAATAAATATATATAATATATGAGGTAAATTAAAGTATTGAATTAAACATTTTTTTTTTTTAATTCTTTATTATATTCTGTTAGTTTGGATATGTACATCTTACAAAACGATATTATGCATAGGTGCAATCTTGACATGACATTTATAGTTTATATATATTAGCTGAATTACCCGACGTTTCCAGGGAAAAAAATTTTGGTTGTAACTCGCTATGGATAAAATGTATTTTTAAGTGTTAATCACCTAAAATCACATTTAAAATATTTAAATTTCAGTAAGAAGCGTTATCTAACATATTTTATTAAGCCTTTAAAGTTTTTAATATTCAACCATTTTTTTTGAAAAATCCTTTCTTAGTGCTCTCCTATGTTGTATAAGGAACTTCTATGCAAAATATCAAATTCCTAGACCCAGTGGTTTAGGCTGTGCGTTGATACCTTAGTTTATTATTTTATATATTACAGCTGTACCACCTGTAACCGCAAGGCGTTGCCGTGAAAAAAATTGTGAGTGTGGAATATACTTTTGGGTGTTACAAAACGAATGTTATATAGCGGGTTACCTGTGATATTTTAGTGTAGAAAGTATATAAGTGAATGCAATTAAAATTAATTTTCTAAAATTTTCTCAAAAAATAATGTCAGCAGTAGAATATAAAAAATCTTTTTTCTTGGATTTAAAAAAAGGATTTTTATTGTTTGGGCTCGGTGAAAAAAAATATATATCTATATTCAATTTTTTTCCAATAATTTTTACAATATTCTCTTCAATCGACATAATTTTTAAAATATTTTTAACAGTAAGTACACTAAATCTAATTGCAAGACGGCAGCTAGAGATTATTGCATCTAACTCAAACAGTTAATTAATAATAATAAATAATAAATGATGTAAACTAAATACAATTGAAATCGTTACCCGGGAAACTCGAATAAACAAATTACAATAACAATTTACACGTAAAATGCCCATTTCAACCCCTTAAAATCAAAAATTTTCAAAATCCTTTCTTAGTGTGTCTCTACATCATAAAACGAAACTATAAACCAAATTTTATCGTCATAGCTTCAGCGGTTTCGGCTAGGCGATGATGACTCAGTCAGAATAAATTATTTTATATATATATATATATATATATATAGATAATAGATAGATATATTTTATATTTATATAATTTAATTATATCTGTAGAATGCAGACTAAACTATAACTAATTATTGGTAGATTAAAAGATAGCCTACATTTAGGTATCTTTGACTAAAATTTATTTTGTCAACCGGTTCAGCTATCCAAAATAGTACACCCAACCACCTTAAAGAAAAATTTCCTAAAACCTCATTTAAAAAAAAAAAAAACATTAAATAAGCAAAAAAATTAATCTTTCATAAAATTGCAAAAGAGTCTTGGTAAGTGAAAAAATATAAGTAAAATTAATACTGTCACTCTTTTAAAGTACTTAAATTAAGTTCTTAAAAATTCACCTCCCCCCTTAGATGACCTCTAGATCCGCCACTGCCTCCACTACATCCTTGAATATATATCAATTATTGTGCTGCATTACACAATACTATTGTACAGACCATTTAGCATTTTAAATTACGTTATTGAATAAGAAACGAATGTTAGCAAAAAAAAAAAAAAAAAACACTGCAGATTATAGGTTAGGTATCGCACAGGAATAATAATATGTTTAAATCTATTATTTAAAGTTAGTAATTAAAATAAATGTATAAGTTCGGTTTAGCATTCAAAAAGTTCGTAATATCAATAGTTTTTATTTTTGTATACCTATTCAAAAGTATAATGTTATGATAGGTACCTATATGAAAAGCAATATAATACCTAGAAAGATTATTATTTATATTAATACAACTATTATACATAATTAATAAGATAATAATTCATTCTGTGATAATAATTTAAAATGTTTCAAGCGTATCGAACCAAACAGCGGTATATTTCTTTATTCGTATAGATTTTATTTCGTGTGCAGAATGATAATATGCTTTTTTTTATCAAAACATACGCAGTTTTTGTTTATATTCAGAAGTTTTAAATGACACCACATTATATTTAAATTACATATTTATATTATTTTGTACATATAGCTAGGTAGGGTATATTAAAATATATTTAAAATAATTTTAATAAACAAATTAAAATTTTTAGAATAAAAAAAAATCATTTTTAAACCTCAAATATATTATTTTATTAATTTTATTTTCAATATATTTAATAAATTTTATTCTAGTATACAGACTACAAAATAAAATGCAAATTGAATAGATAATAAATATATATATATATATATATTATATATATATGTAGGTATATATTATATTATATGTACTAACTTATGTGTTACACCTTGTAAGTGAAACTCCTTTCGAGTTTGACACCTTATAATTGAAACTTATTTTAAGTTCAACGCCTTTCAAGTACAACCTATGTAGGGATTACATAAAGACTTGCAATAATCGGTATTATTATTATTATTATTATTGACAGTAATCCAACTACTAAAGTTTTTGGATGTATATGTGGACAGGGTAGACGTGGATTAGTCAATCGGATTATTACTGATCTCAGATTTATATATGAACTCGAACCTCACATTGCTCGGTATCTTATCTGAGTGTATCGATTTTCACACATTATAAAATTACAAAAAAATATTACGAAAGACTAACAATTTAAATATACATTGACGGTAATAAATTAATTCTATATTTGAAATTGTATATATCTATAGGTACCTACCCTGTTAATTAGTCGGTCGAACTACAGAATGCGTTCTCGAATTTTCGAATGTTCTCTTGTCACTACACGCCGGATGCCGGTATAATACGTTATACCTACACTTATACGAGTACGTAATTCAAACAGACACAAAACTTAGTAAATAATGGTGAAAAAATTGGTCTACCGATTTTGTCTAGATACCGATTAACAGATTTACATAAACATAAACACTTAACACTTGTTATCTCTCCGATGATACAACAAGCCGTAGAAGCCATAGAATAAAAAAAAAAAAAACGCTAAATACGGACATACGAAATCGGAAAGATCGTAAACCTAATGCACAACAGCGAAGAAAACGGAAAATAAAATACTCATCTATTCGACTTATACATTTTATATAAATATGTACAAGTAGATACCTATATAAGATATTTTCGGTAAGTAATTGGAGATAACTGACTATTCACGAATTAGCAAGCATTTAAATGAGATATTTTTAAAAAAATGTTTATTGTTAATACTTATAGTAAATATGCCTAAAAATTTCAAGTAAACCGGCCTATCATATTATATATAATATATATAGAAATATATTCAGGAAAAATATTTTCAAAATATAGCCAATTTCGTAGACATGTAAACGTGAAATAACGAACGTGTAAAATGTTGCTAAAATTTGAGGGAGAAATTATTTTGAGGGACGGTTGCTCACCATTCCATACCGCCGTACCTGTTTTTTTTCTAAATCCCAGAAGCGACTGCTCTTAGTGGGAAAAATTGATGACAAAACAAGTGGAAAAACAATACTTAATATTATAAGTTTAGAAGAATTGACAGAGAAATTTGCTTCTCAAAACAGAAGAATAGATTTAGGATAATTTAAGTTAATAATCAGATTTGTTTAGAAAATAATAAATTGTGACTAAAGAAATAAAATACTTTTTTGTCATTGCATATTCTATTATTTTAAATATTGTTAACGAATGTACCTACGTTCTAATATATGATCTAAGATCATAAGGATCTAAGATATGTGTCTAAATAATATAGCTTGCGAGATAGACTGTTAAAAATAAAAATTACAAAGTAAGGGATAGAGGGGGGGGGTACCAGATTTATAATGCTATGAAGGGAATTGTACGGTTTATATTAGGTTACAGATGTAATAATAAAAATTTTAAAGTAAGTGGGGATTGATGGGGGATTAGGACGAATGGGGGGGGGGGTATATAGATTATATTAGTGTTTAAAGAGGGAAGGATTGATGGATTGTGTTAGGTTACAGCGGCGGCACCTCCATTACACAGGAAGGCCTATAACTCTCATTTTTATACTACTTTATACTACTTTTTTCAGTACCTACCTATAGTGCATATATTGTAACGATTGAAAAATAATTTTGATTTTTGGAGTGATGTTCATTCGTTGCCGTCAAATCGATCGCACGGGTAGAACAGAATCCCGCCCGGGACAAGATCAAAATCCAAAGACCATTATAGCATATATTTTGGTTGTCATTTAAGTATACATCAACTATAGAATTTACATTCGAATACAATACGTCAAAATCCCTATGCCAAAACATGGGTCTATACATTATGTTATTGTAGTAGGTAGGTACACAAGAACGTAATATATTGTGTAGGTTTATAATATTACCGGTGATTATACTAATAAGTCTCATTATATAGTTACTAAGAAATTTCTTTTTCCGAAAATTGCCTTTGCCCATGCTGGCACCCTTACACAAATTACCTTATTCAATTCCACGGGTCAATTCCATCAACGTCGGACGATCGGATGGGTTCGATTTGTAAATTTTACGTTCTTCCAAAACACTGGCCAGACGACATTCGTGATATATACGATATGTATAGATACTGTCCACTGCTGTGTATACGATATACTGAATAGTAAATCAATTTTTCGTATCTCAATCTACACAAACACTTAGTTGGCAGTATGTACGTGTGTACATATTATATGTCTCACATACATCTCCCCGCACTCCGCCGCATAGTTTTGACGCATTTTGTGATGAACGACCGATTTATTATAATAAATACGTACCTAATCATATTACTCTGTTATTTTTAATTTCAAATTATTTATACAAGTTTTACATATATTTATTTATTTTTTTTTTGCAACAATGGAAATCGAATACAAAATATTGATCGTAATGTTCACAACCCAATGTTATTCGTGGTCAATTATATTTTACACAAACCGATGTTCGATTAAAATATAATTCGATTGCTATATATATGATTGATTTACATTAAATATATATATATATATATATATGTATATTATATAAGTATACATTATAACCGTCTTACACACTTACGTATACGCATATTTGTTGTCTGAACACTAATTGTCTGCGAATATTCGTAACTGCTAAAAATGAAATGTTAAATAATTTTTTTTTATGTGATAATAAGCAGTCAGCAATACGGTTTTTGAGTTATTTGATCGGTATTATAACCAATAAAAATTGTCATTACATATACGGGCTATACATGAAAAAAACAACATACTTATCCTTGATATCGACGGTAAAATTATAGTAAAAAAATACATTTTTACTAAATTTAAATAAGTCAGAAAAAACTCGTTTATCAAGTGACTTTTTAGACAAAAAAAAAAATAGACTAATAGAAAAAATGTCTTAATTACGTAGGTATACATCAGGACCAACAAAAAAATCCTCCCCCCCCCCCAAAAAAAAAAAAGTGCGATGGACGTCTTTAGATGAAAAATATTCATTGTGTGGTAGATCATAGGACATAGATAGTTGCAGTGTGTTGGCATAGCAACTGAATCATACAGTTAAACAACGAATCAATTGGAAAGTGCTTAGAACAGGGGTGGCATTAAGGAGGTTGACGTGGCGATCACCCCATTTTTGAAGTTTTTTTTATATCATATGAGGAATATAAAATGTATTTTGAGGTGGGATTAACTATTTATTCGATAATTTTTTATATGTGTGCCCCAATCCCCTTAAATAAGCTTCAAATCCGCCCCTGGCTTATAAAACATATTGGAGTACGTCATATATGTCAGTACTACACGTATCTTCAAAACTAACAGTATCTACAGCTGGAAAGTGACATTATTGAAAAATTTTTTTTTTTGTGTGTATGTGTGTGTGGGGGGGGGGGGCGTATAAAAATAGTACTTCAAGACAAACGCGTGGAGAACTTTGGCCTTCACATCCCCTTTACAAATATTTAATAATTCATAACATATATCAAAACAGTACTTTCTATATCACATTAATTATTTCCAATGAATAATTATAACAAATTTGTTATTGTAAAAGTTATTAAAAGTAATGTTACCAAATATATAGATTTTAATAGAGGACGTGGCACCCGCATTTAATTTGCTGTGTCCGTCTAACCAACTGATAATATACGGATTTTACATCCAACATTCTTATCACAACTTCGTAATTTCTAATATTAGATTAAATTGATATGTTACCAAATTTATAGACTAGATCATTATATCGGATATTATATCAATGCTTAGAAAATAAATTTTTCCGAAATTTTAATTCTAAAAATAAATTAAACTATTTAAATTATTAGAATTTAAAAATAGTTGTATCCCACATTTCTCAAAAACGTCCCAACTTGGAACGAACATTTTTCGTCTTAAGAAAGTCTAACCTGACTCGGTTTGAGTATTCATCACAAAAGTCCAGCCCGGTCCGCCCTGAATATTCGTCATAAAATCCTGGGTCAGCTCAAATAAAAAACACTCTCAAAAACTGACTAACTTAGTCCAAAAATATTGATATTTTAATTATTTTTGAAAATGTCCAGATATTTTCTCATTAAGAACAAAGAACGTTCCGGTTAGAAATTTAAAAACCCGCCCCGTACAGATCTTTAGTAGGTACGTATCCAAGTTGACTTTTGCGTTCAAGAAGATTTCAGTACATCAAAATTAAACCTACGTGAAGCTGGCAATTTAAAGTTAGCACAACTTGAAAAACATCCAACAAACTCCACTCGGAAGACAATTGTTGGAATTTGTTGGAAAGATTGTTTTGTCTTTGATACGTAGATCAATATTTCTCGATACATGAAACTAAAAAAATTGTTGATAAATACTAAATAAATACTACTACTTAACTAACTAAACTAACTTTACTAAATACTACTACTACTGCTACTAAATAAATACTTCTTGAAATTCATAAATTTACCAAAAATTTCCAAGGCTATATTTTACCTAAGACTAAATAGACTATATTTATTATTTACTATAGTAATATATATATATATATATATTTTTTTTACTATATACAACTTAATTAATATAACCCCTTCTGTTATAAATCCTTGTCGTGCCCCTGGCTAACTTTGTACAGAATATATCTATTCTCCCCTCCCTCCATCCGATTGAAAATTCCTACGAACTCCACTGTAGTATTTAATTTTAACGCCATAATGTATATACAATTGTATGCAAACAAATAAAAACGGTACGAAGGAGTAGATTGTAAAATGTATATTTTTCTTAAATGTGACAGAATACGAATAAAATCAAATAAAAATATTCATTTTAAAACAATAATTCGTTATTGTAACGACAAATAGTACCTACTTTGTCTTCGACTATTTAATCGCGTATAATATATAACAGATCAATGTCTTCTAAATTTGACCACTCGCCCTTTTCTATGTACACACCTAAATTATCTAGAATTTCGAATTCAACAAGCGAATATTCGGACTCTGGTGGATCGAAGGTGTCTGACGAGAACGAAAGTGCAGGTGGACGCGAAGAAACCGCTTGTTTTGGAATTTCGCCGTTCATATTATATCCGTCGCACGCAATGGTACACATTTCAGTAACTTCCCTGTCGGCGATCTCGTCATGCGCGGCCATACATAATATCTCCTCATCCGAAGTCAGGTCATATTGGGAATTGTTTCCACCTTGTAAATTGATAAATCCAATTATTATTAAATATAAAATTAAAAAATCTTTCCTAATTATCTATATTAAAAATAACAATACTTTGATTCGAAGTCCCTGAGAAATCAAATACGTCGATTTCACAACGTTGATGCATTTTATTAACGTGTCGTTTGAGATTGTATTTACGGGTAAAGGTTTTCAAACAAGATGTACACGAGAATTTCGCGCCGCAATGACGAATCTTATAATGCCTGAGCATATTTTTTTTTAGTGTAAACATTTTACTATTGCACTTTGGGCACATAAACATTTAAAACTGGAGAAAAAACTACGTTTTTCACGATTTAACAATGGTATAAAAATGACTAGTCGTAGTAGTTGAGAGGCTAGTGTATTCTAACTGACTTATTTTTATAAATCAAATTTATAAAAAAAAAAAAAAAAGAACGAAATATTCTGATTAAAATATATTCAATATTATCAATGGTCCAGATTATTTACATCGTCGTACACTATACCTACGCATAGGTACGTGATGGAATGTCGCAATAATCCGCCGATGATAACGGATAGCCGTGTAATAAGTCTTCTACATACTTTATTGTTTTTTTTCTGAAAACAACTTTTAGACGAGCAAAAATGGTCTATATTAGTGTAGTGCACCTAATCCGTATCCGGATTGATAAATAAGCTATAATCCGTGTAATCTTATTTACATTTTCAATCCGGATTGACGGATTACATTATAAATTCAAATTAACGTAGGTATTACACGAAACAATTCAAAATTTCTATTATTGAAATATTTTATAAAAAAAAAAAAAAAAAAACTATAACCTTGTGTATAGATCTGTAAAATAAAATGGTAAAATTTGTTTACTAAATCTTGAAAATCAATAAATAAAATTTTTTTTATATAAGAGAATCAAAAAATTACTCTCTAAAGTAGTAACTAGAAATAACTTCTAACTGAAAATTATATTTACCCTATATCTCCTACTAAAGATGTAGTTTCCAGGAAAATAAAAATGAACATTATTGTAAAACCAAGGTTTGAGAGAATTAACTTAATTCAGTTTAACTTTTAGTTAACAGTTAGGTTTCTCTTCGGTTTTCTCACAAAACTACATTTTTCATCGTTGGAACAAAAGATCACGATTAAAAATGATGGTAGGCCAAAACCAAAATTAACTAGGTATTTTAAAAGAGTTGAAATAGAAAGATAAAATAATAAAATGAGTTTTAATATGAAATTATACGAACAAATTATGGGATCGGTGGTTGTGATGTAACTAATAAGTTTGTTTTTCGTGTTTTCCGAGGAAACTAGTAGGTAAAATAAGTATAGATACCTACAATATTGGTTTTCCTTTATTTGATTCATGTTATTGAGACTATTGTATAATATTACAACCAACAACTATTTTACCCACGAGCCACCACTGAATCACTAACCAGAAATGTAGGTAGACAAAATTTGTATTAGTTACTTTCAGGAGCGATTTTAGAAGGGGAGGGGTGTTACACCTTCCCACCATTGGAAAGTAGTCGCAAAATGTAGTTCAGTCAGCAAAAACAGAAAGTTGATCACCTTTTTTTTTTTTTATTGTTTATTTACCATTTTGAAGGGAGTATTTCGTAATTTAGTCGGCAAATTATAAATATACTCCTCCAAGAATATATCTTTGGATATTCCTTGGTTACTTTATACGTTTTACTCTCTGACTCCTCTCTCAAAGTATTTATAAAAAAATAATAACAATGAATTTTAGCAACTTGTAGATCCACTTTTTCACAATTTATAATCAAATTAAATATTTACATAAATAATAGTAACAGAGGCGCACATACTAAGGTCCTGAACGGCAGGAAAAATTTATAAGTCATCAACTAATTTTTTTACTAAAAAATATTTTTTTTTTGTGAATAGGGCGAGGTCAATAAAAACTTCAATAATATTTTTTTTTAAATCAAACTAAATATCAGGGAAACTCCAGGTATATATAAATACAGAAATTAGTAAATGACATATTGGATGGCCCCAGAATATCTGATCTATTTAGTAATCGATCAATACAATAAAAAGATCCAATATGGGGTCAACATCGACTATCCCTAAGAAAATACTTTTTGTAATTTGACCATTAAGTGAAAAAGCAGGGGAAGATGTGGTCAATTATTAATCAACGCCCAACTCAAACTACTCGTCGTAGAAAGTTGACATTTTCAAAAAATATTCCTTTAATATCATAGATATACGCAAAGAAAAGATTTTTTAAAAATCAATCTGTGAGGGGAAAAGAGAAAGGAAGGTCAATTATTATTCAACGATTAGCACAAACTACTGGTCGTAGAAAACAGAACTAATTAAATAGCAAAACTATTCATAGGCGAAATACGAAACCAAGTAATTCATTTCATACTTAGGTATATATAAGTATATAACTACAAATAGAATAAGATACTATACAATACTAAATATAAAAATAAAATACATATTTAACTTAAAAATATTGTATAATATTAAATAAAAAAAAATAATTAAATATTAATTGGGTATTGATTTTAATTTAAATATTTTTTTCTTAATAATTATAATTGTAGGTAAAGTAAAAATAAGGAAATGTTGAATGATTAGCAATTCTCAATGTTTATTAATAGAGAACGGATTAAAATGCACAAAAACCCTTCAAAATATAAGTTTAAAAATACTATAATAAGCAAAATATGCATTTAAAATTTATAAATATGTATAAAATACGCACAAAAAAGTTAAAAATATAAAAATATGCAAATTAAAATTGATGCTATTCTAATAAAACTTGATAAAAATTATGCACACAAATTGTCCAATAAAGAATACTTTATAATAAACTGGAAAATCGTTAATTGTGATTTTAAATTATTTAGTATTCAAAAACAAAAATTTCACACATTTTTATAGCTGGAAATAAGAACAGTTGAAAAAAAAAGTTAAAAGCAAAATAACAGACAAAAATGCGTTAAATATGCAGAAAAAGTTAAAAATATGTAAAATATGCTATTTTAATAAAAATGTATCATGAACATTTCTAATCAGATTTCAAATAGCTTACTCTAATATATATATATATATATATATATATATATATATATTTAAATATATGTCCGTTCCCTATTTATTAACATTAATAAACAAGCCAAACTCAAAGGTCCAAACCATTTGAACGAAGAAAAGTAAAATGATTATTTATATTATAGGAAACTCAATCCCGATTTTAAAATATTCCCCTTAAAAATATTCAAAAGCCTATCCAATTTTAAAATAAAATTGCGAATTATTCTATTCTATAGGTTACTGTACATTAAATAAGGGTATTAACAGTAATTCAACCAAATGCGCGCTAATCGAATATTCGAGATTTTATATTTTAAATATAAGAATAATAAAATAATAGGAAGGACATTTATATTGTTTGAAATTCAAAACAATTTATTTGTTTGAATTAACTCGTAGTTGTTCGTTTAAAATATTATATAGAAATATACATAGGAATTGGCCTGTTAATCATTTAATTGTAACTGGTTATAAATTAAAAATTACTCTGAAATTCACTAACCATAGTGGCAAGCACGGAAAATGAGCAATGAAGTTCACTTCATACATGATTTGTCGAAAGAGGTTATCGGGAATCGTGTATAACCGAGTATATTTTGAGTATTATTGAGTCAATAGGCGAGTATTCACAACGGGTCGCAAGGACCATCACTTATTTTTAATGCTCGCCACTTTAGTTACAATATAGGTAAAAGTCATTTTATACATTAGAAACTAGTTACATGTTACATTTATAGTAAATATGTTACATAATAATTTTATGACAAGTTACAGAATATTTACTCATGTTCATTTATTCAAGATTTTAAGACTATTTAAAATTTGTTTATGAAAATAATGCATGAAAAATATGTATCATACATATATCTGAAATTATAAAAGTATCTACATTAAATTATAATTATTATAATATATAACATTGATTGAAAACATTACAAATTTTAATATGTACTTATAGATTGTGTGTGAAAGATAAATAATGCAATAATACAAAAATGAAAATTCTACCTAGTTTAATAATAAAATATGATTTATAATTACACAATTATGAATACATTTTAAGACAAAACTATAGAATATTATACCCGGTTGGTTACTGCACGTGATTAAAATGTAAAACAATAATTGTTTGTTCTTACTAACACTTAGGGGCAATGACATAAAAATAAACGCAAATTATAATTTGAAAGTTGATTGCAATAAAAAATAAAATAAAACCATTTGTCTATAGAAGAAATGAGTTGAACATGCTATACAGATGAAAATTATTAATGTATTGTGGTCATTTTCCAGTTCATGACTTACAAGCTCTAATCACAATGTTTGATCACAATAAAAATGGCTGAACATAAATACTAAATATCTTAGTTATAAAGTTAGACAATGGGTTAACAATTGTATTATTCATCAAGAACGATTTACCACTTATTTGACTTTTTTAATTTTTATGCATTTTTTTAACATCTTTCCTGACAATCCAAAATAAGTTTCAATAAAACAGCTTAATTATTTTAATAATTTTTCAATATCTATAGGATGATTGCTATTATATCAATTGATAATGTAAATTTGTTTCACTTCAGTATTGAGAAGTATTTTAAATGTTATTGTTCTCCTTTGTCTTTGTGTATACTCTTCGTTGAACCATTGTATAATATTTCCATTTTGTTTTTCTATTAGAACCATGAAGAGTAACACTTGTGATAGTTTCTAAAAATAGAACCACATTTGTACTTTGCCAAACAAACAATTTTTAATCCCTTTGTTCACACTCTGGCCAAAATTTAGTATTCAGTTGGATATGAAATTACGTTTGATTTTGATCATTCTAAATAATAATAATAATAAAACATAAATGTACTGGAGTCATAATGTTATAAATAATTACAATTAATGGGTTTTGCATATTTTAATTCTTACCTTGATTACTAAAGCAAAACAATATGATGTAGTAGTCGAGTTACAGAAACATCTTTCAACTTTTTTGATAATTTTGTTGCTTCTGTATATGGAATACAATAATCTTGAAGTTTCTGTAAAAAGTATATGATTTAATTTATTTACAAGGTAATTAAAATTTATATATATGTTATTTTATATTGGCAGTCTGATTAAAATATGAGAAATGAAAAGGAGGTCAAGAAGTTCAAAAATATGGAATTATTGGAATATAACAGGGTAATTAGTTTTGTGATTACTGATATAAATACTTATTAATGGATATAAAAGATGATAGGTATGATAAATACCTATTAATATTATATAAATCACATATATGTTTATTTACATAAACCGTTTTAAATAATGTTTAATTACTAGTAGTTAACCCTCTCAATAAGTACCTAGAAATTACATTGAAAGAGATCAGAAGTTTTAATATACCCGTGTACGATATATACATGGATACGTGCAAATTATAATTATGTAAAATTATATAATATTATCTAAATATATTTCTAGTGTCAGGTAATTTTTTGATTTTAACAAAAGGTATTTATTCTAATATCAATATAACTTATCTATTTACTTATAACCTAATAGTTCAAATATACTCAAGTATGATCAGAACGGTAAAAAATGAAAATAATCAGGTATATAAATATGAATATAAGTTTAAAATATTTAGCAGATTGAAGAATTTATTCATTTTACAATAAAGTATTTTGTCATATTCTATTTTTGGATTTTGGATGGAGCAAAGAATATATTTTGAATATTCAATGGGTTTTTTTTATATCATTATTATTGTTGTTATTTACTAATTTTTTTTTGTATGTTTATACTTTTTTTTTTATTAAGAAGGAGTCTAGTAGGATTTTTGAAATACAACTTTTTGATAGCAAATAAGTTCCAGTTGTTACTTTGAAGAGGCCAATTTTCCATTCTTCTGGTAGTTGCTTTAAGCTTAGTTAAAAACTATATATTCTAAAATGACTAATTAACAGCAATGGTGGGCATTAACTAGTTAAAAAGTCAAAGTTAAATTAATTAGTTAAATTTATTTTTGGTTAACTCTTAAATCTTAACTGTAGGCATTTAGGCTAACTTAACTTAACTAAGTTAATTTTTTCCATTAACTTGCCCACTTTTGCTTAATAGATGTAGGGGGAAAACAAAATAACAAAACATATTGTCCTAAGATCCTAATTTTACATTCTGTGCGTACTCTGAAAGTGATTAAGTATGATATTGGCGAAAGAGAAAAACAGAGAGAATACGGAAAGACTAGAAATAAAATTAAGCAGGGATGTTGGAGTAGAGATTGAGAAATTCAAGTATTTAGGGTCCGTTGTGCAGAAAGATGAGGGTTTCGAAGAGGGCTTGAAACATAGGATTAAGTGTGGATGGATGAAGTGGAGAGAAGCGTCAGGTGGTTCGTGTGACAATAGAATTTGTATTAAGTTAAAAGTTAAATTCTATAAGGGAGTGGTATGACCTGTAATGATGTATGGAACAGAATGTTGGTCAGTATATAGAAAGATAAAACAGAGAACGAGTGTAGCAGATATGAGAATGTTAAGGTGGATGAGTGGAGTAACTAGAGAGGATAAAATATGGAATGAGTATATAAGAGGTAATATAGGAGTAGCTTCGATAGCTGGACAAACGAGGGAGAATAAATTAAGATGGGTAGAGCATGTATTAAGGTGGGAAAAAACTGAGGCATTAAGTTTAGTAAAGAAAATGTATATTGTTGGAAAGAGGGGGTGAGGAAGGCAAAAAAGGGGTAGGGAGGATGTGAATGCAAGTGATATGAGGATGGTGAGGGTATATATGAAGGGGAAGTGTAGGACTAGTTCGACCGACCCGAAGTAGTTGGGAGAAAAGCCGAAGGAGAAGAAGAAGCGTGTTATTTCTGAGTTACTTGTAATTTAACAAAATATATATCTGGCTAAATTGGAATGTTTATTTGGATAATGGCAAGTATAGTAAATCGAATAACATTAGTTTTAATATGACGACTAGCCGAGTGAAGTTCATCTCTTAAGCCTCCGTTAATACACTGGATATATAGACCTAGTTGTATTATAAATAATGAGGTAAATTGTTTATTTTGTGTTGCTTTTGATGAAATTAAATGTTCTAGAAACATATTTGGGAATTTAAGTAGAATAAAATTTTAATTTGAAGAAAATTTGAGAAATTGGGTCTGAGAGACCCTGAGTACTAACGGTGTAACACTTGTCATATTTTAATAATTATAACTACGAGTTTTTTTTATTATTATTATAAATGATATATATATATATATATATATACATATATTTATAAAATTATAAATGTTGTCGATAGTTTCACATCAACTATCTCCTTAGTTACTACAATTTGGAATCATAAGGACAGATAGAAGAACACATTGGGAACATAAGGATTTTATAATATTCATAGATACCTGAAACTGATTAAATGAGAGACATAAAAAATGTTAATAGATGACTGGTCATTTTAGTATGCGTACCTACCTTTATTAGAGTGATCCATATTAGTGTTCAATAAACATAATCATTTCCATTGGTTCATTACCATTAACGATGACTTGTTATGCTGACAATTGTTTGTTCTTACCGTCTTATCTAAAAAAAAAAAAAAGAAGGAATTAATAATATTAATGCAAATGAAATTAGTACGTAAAAAATATTAATAATACCATTAGGAAAGTTTTGTATTGATGAATATGTTCCGTAGTCAATTAATGAGTTTGGCTTAACAATTAATTTTTCAATTTTATAAAATGGTAATTTTTAAACTTAATTCTGATCAAAGTATGAACTAAATATTGTTTGTGCGACAAAGTACATTTACAATGATATTTTTGGTAAATTATCAAAAGTATATCTCTTTATATTTCCATTAAAATAATATATAAATATTAGTCAATAATACAAGGAGAGCATATATATAAAGATAAAAATGTTATAAACATGGAAAATACTAATAAATAATGTAGTGAAAAAAATTGACGGTGTCAATTTTTATAATAGCATTCATTCTATTGATACTAAAAACAAATTTGAATATTGAAGGTGCAACATTATAGACTTTGCTTATGATTGTCACGAATAGATGCAAGGAAAAAGTTTAGATAGTCAAAATTCAAAAGAGCATTTAACCAATCCGGATGAATAATGAAATCGCTCATTTAATGTCTGCCATATAGGCTCAGATTTTTGTGTTCATGGATTTTTATTGTGGTAAATCACTGTTCGTTGTGCTTGTGGGTCACAAATCCGAAAAATTCCCACTATAATCTTCATCATGACATTTTTATCTGAAAAAAATTAACAGTATTACTTATTTTATATATTTACTTGTATATAATATGTATTTTAATGACTATAACTATTTGTTTTTTATAAACATGCATTTGTCTTAAGTTTAAATTATAATATTATTGCATATTATAACATAGATTAAGTAGTTATTTATTTTAAGGCAAACCTTGTTTTGCTGAACAAACTACACTTAAATCTATATTTTTAAATAAACTTATATTGTTATTTCATAGTTCATGCATCATATTCATCAAAAAAATATTTCATTTTGTACAGGTATACCTATATAGTTTGTATGTAAGTTTTAATAATATGTTAAAGATATAAATATTGTTCAAATATTAGATATTTATAATGTTGAAAAATACAGGTATCATATATTTCTTATGATTGTGGACAATCATTACTTAACTATTACCTTACATATTTTTGTTTTAAATTGATATTAAGATTGGAAAAATAAAATAATACAAAAGCATATTTAGATTTTAATAAAATGGAATAATAAACAATATTCTTTCAAATATACTGATATCTCAGTTTAAATTTAATTTTTAAATCCAATGTTACAATTGTTAGTTTTATTGGGAGGGGCAATAATCTTAATATACCTATTCAAATACAAATATATGTAAAGAATAAACATTTTTTAATTTAATGTAATTTAGTATTCATAAAAGCATTTTTCCCGTAGTTATAGTGAAAATACTGTATATTATATATTATAATGTAGACTTTAATGATTTGTAAGGTCAACAAAAAATTTTGTTCGTCACTTATCTACTTTTATATGAGTAGGTACCTACTCGTTTCTTATAACCAATATAATAATGTACATTGTATAAAATATTAATTGATTGTGTTTAAAGTAGGTACCTACATACCTAGATACATACTTATAATTAACATATAATAGTTTTAATAGTATACCTAAGTCATTTTATCGAATTATAGTGACATATTAAGAAATATAATAAATAGTGATAAACAAAGAAATGTCTATATTTCAGACATGTTTGCATATTTTATAAAGCTCATATTGAACAAGTTTTGTTGAATAAAAAAAATACTAACTTAAATATCGTATATCATAATATTCAAACTTAAAACGTGGTATACAATGATGTCGCCATATTGAATATTTAATACAGAATAAACAAAAGATAATTCTCTTGATTTTATTCAAATGTAATTGTTTAATTTTATCAACCATCTAAATATATACGGTTATAATATTTGGCTAGGTACGATAGGTTATGAGATAAAATCAATAGAGCAACCTTCTAAATCGTTCGTAATTGTCAAAAAAAAAAAAAAATAGGTATATATATACACACAATATTAGCGTTTATTATAGTGAATGGATAATTTTAATTATAAAACTTACTTAGTAGAAAACGATGAACAAGGAAAATAATATGTTACACACATCTAGTTGAATTAATAGCATGTTGAAATTTCGTCTTGGTATATACTATATAGTAAAATGAATATTGTAATATTTACATTATGGAATATATGATATTCTCGGGAGAGAACACCCGAAATTAACGTCTGTCACGGCATCACAGCATAGAAAAATATGACGTATTTTCGAAGCGCCGAACGCGGACGCGTACCTGTAGCGTCTATTCAGCCATAGTGACCAACTTAATAGTTATTGTAATTTAAAAACTTTAAATAATACTACAAATTAATAAGTTGTTATTAGGTTAAAATTATATGTAGATATTTGTATTTTTAACGATATTTAACATGAAATAATTAATATTTAATTAATTGTTTTCTAGAGCATTACGAGTTTTTTGACTTGTACACCTAAATATGTATTATCTTTCGGCAAGTTGTTCACAGCCGTTGATACAACAATCCTGTAGACGTGATTGGTTGACGACCATATTGTTTTTAAACATACATATTGTAATATAAATTAAACGTGCAGCCAACTTACCGACGTATTTGTAAAACTTCGAACGAGTTAACTCGGAAGTGTAGCATCTACTAGACTACGACAACGTACCTAAAAGTTAAAATCTTCCCGTTGTACTAAAATTTTCAAATTGAACTTCATATTAACTACACTCTTACCATTTAAATTCAAGTTTAAAATGTTTAGAGATATATGTATACAATGGCCGTAGTACAGTCATGATGGGGGTCAAATAATATATTACTTATTCTAATATTTTAATTTATAAACTATATGATAAATAATTATAAATGTTATTAACGTAACAATATTGATTAAAAAAATTGTAAATTAATTTCTTTTTCTGGTAATGGTTGGAGGAGGGGGTTTAAACTTTAAAACAATTATTTCTTTTTATCATTAAATAATGTACCTATAATATATATATATACTTATATAGTAGGTATAGTAGACACCAGAAATTTTTAGTAATTAACAATTGTTATTGTTTATTACACAGTTTTAGAATTAATTTTAATTTAAAATAAAGGATACTACCCCTCCCATTCCCATTGAAATATAATAAAATTACGAAATTTCAGAGAAATATAGCTAATACAATAGGCCACACTTGCTTATTAGACACTTGTTCAATGTTCTTTATGTATTGTCCTTTTTATAGTTTTGTAATTAGTATTATTAGTTATTGTATACATGTATAATTTTAAGAAATTCTATTGTTATTGGAAATTAATACTGTTGTTTATTTTTCCAAATAGATCATTAATTTTATTGTCTTTTACAAATGGTAAGTGCATGAAAAATATGAATTTACCTACCTACGAGATTTCTTGACCCAAGATAAGAGCAATCCGAAATATTATTTAAGGGAAAAAGGGTATCATTTAATAAGTGAAAAAAGAAGGACAAGTATTTTTATTAGTCATTTACCATACGTGGCCCTAATGATCAGAATGTAATGAATACATATTAATGTGATTGAAAATGTATTTTACTTATACACTTTTACAGTATAGCTTAATATGGTATAGATTATGCAATGGGCAAGCCAAACTCAAAGGTCCAAACCATTTGAACGAAGAAAAGTAAAATGATTATTTATATTATAGGAAACTCAATCCCGATTTTAAAATATTCCCCTTAAAAATATTCAAAAGCCTATCCAATTTTA
>JAIPRL010004261.1:24942-39738 GCA_025469235.1 Pemphigus obesinymphae
CCGTTGATACAACAATCCTGTAGACGTGATTGGTTGACGACCATATTGTTTTTAAACATACATATTGTAATATAAATTAAACGTGCAGCCAACTTACCGACGTATTTGTAAAACTTCGAACGAGTTATCACGGACCATGGCATCATATGGAAAACCTTTTTTTTTTTTGTTTACGGTTGAGGCTTCTAAATAGAATACATTTTTAATGCTTGTTCGCTACTGATTACAAACTTAAGATAATGATTGTAAATTAAATATTTGTATTAGAATATTAGTTAAATTTTTACTCAATATTTTATTTTAAATCAAAAACCATAATTTAATAATATTATAAAAATATATTACGCTATATATTGTGTTGACTTTATATAGTATTCATTGATTTAAAAATTTTTAATTTATGTACACTTTATGTATAGTATGTAATATTTACCTCTCAATTGGAAGGTAACTCGAAATAGTTCTTTAAATGATATCGAATTGAAATCATGTGTTTTATAATATTACTATAGGTAGGTTAAGAGTTACTGGAGGTACCTACTTATTTATTTAAATAGGTACCTATACATTTTGGGATTTTTTTTTTATATTACTAAGTCACTTTGATACAAAAACCATTATACTCTTTTAAAAATTAACCGAGTTATATATAAATGGTGATAACTTGGTCATATTTTGTTTTTTTGTATGCAACATGCTAATAATCAAATCGGCTACGAAGTTACGTATAATTTGTTTCATAATGATTGTTGGGTGACATTGCTAAACGTACCTACCTACCATTTCCATTTTACACTTTTTCAGTATTGATGTTTTTTTGTTACACACAATTGAACTGTCATAGAAATATGGTAGTACCTACATTTAGCTCCTTTTTTTCCAACAAACCTACAATTTAAGTTGGGAAATGCTACGTTTTGACATAATTTGGAAATAGGTAGTAACTTTTGTTTTACTTTTACCTTAGAAAATATTGCGTTTTGACGTCATTCTTTAAATTTAAATCAAATTTTACAAAGGAAATAGTATGGTTAGATAAAATCTGATTGCAGCATTCGATTCTCCACATTATTTTACTCTAAAAATGAATATAAAACTCAATTTTGCATAATACCTAACTATTTTTAATTTAAACTTACAACATGGGGTGCGAGAGTACAAGTTTTTGTAAATATTATTTCTTTTATTAATTATATTTTTATTTTGTTTCATTTTGGACTCAGTAAACATCCATAATATATATATTTTGGTTGCTATATTATTTTCAATACCATTTTTTTTCGATTTCGGTTTTAATTTTCAATACCGTTATGGCGTTATCCATTTTTTTTGGTTTTGGTTTTCATTTCCATGTCGTAAATGTTTTAACCGGTTTCAAACCCCGATTATAACACGGATGCTGCGTTCCTTGATAAATAAATATTTTAGGGGTACGCTGTGAAACGTGAAAAAAATCAAGAGTATATCCGTCCCCCTGCATCCCTCCGGCTCCAATAATACAACCATAATAATAAACTAAAAAAATCAGCATATCTACTGCAGGTAATAAAAAATTTGTCGGTCGAGTGTCGTTTCGTGTAACCCATCGGCCATCGCCGTTAGTCTGTATAAGCCGTATTAGTCTATACGCAGGACGTTGGAGCAACACCATATCTTATTGTTGTTATCACTTATCACCTATAAATTTAACTGGCAATTTTCCACTTTCAAGTGAAAACCTGTAGTTAAATTTGCTTTTGTCCAATATGATATACAAATATATCTTATATACTGCACGCAATAATAGTGTTTGTTTATTGCCAATTAATGATTTATAATTAATATTTTATCGAAATAACGATGGACAATACTAATTATTTTAGGAGTTTGTAAAAATAATTGCATGAATCAATTAAGCCTAGTAAAACTTGCATTAAATGAATAATAAATAATTTTGATAAATTTTCAAAACAGTTATTTTTAATTTTTTTTTTGCTTTTGGTATAATAAAGTCAAAAAAACATTGTGGTAATTTATTCAAAATTCAAATGGGTAGACATATTGTCATAATTTGTTAACATCTTTCAAATTATAAACCAAAAATTTAAAAATGTTTGTACATCATTTTGGCAGAAAACAAATTATTTAAATACAGGTTTTCACTTGAAAGTGGAATTGCCAATTAAATTTGTGGGCGATAACAACAAAATGATAAGGTGTTGCTCTAATGTCCCGCGTATAGAGACACGCCCATCGCCGTGCTGCTTGGGTTATCTGTAAGAACTGAAATTGATAACCGTTGTTGACACCGGTGGGCAGTGGACAGGACAGCTGTAATAAAAACATAAAATATGTAATAGGTGTCTTGCCGTAGTTTTTGACCGTTTCGTGTCCCGTGTGTGAAATACTTAAAACTACAATGCATTTATGCAAGTCGTCCACGGCTGAATGTGTGCCAAAGTCTGGCTCGATTTTTCGCAAACTGTCTCTGCTAGACATGACGACATTGACGCGTTACTTGCAGACATTGAGTTTATTGCGTTTAGCTTTAACAGATTTCGTGCCTTGGCAGACCTATGCGGTAATTGGAGCTTATAACATCCGGAAATCCATGTTGGGTTAGGAGTGAACGCAACCACATCAGCAGTGGATCCACTACAATGAAAATCAAAATTGACAGTAATCTGCAGTAGGTATTTGAATATAGTATCAAGTAGGTATACCTAGTGTAATAAATTATAAAAACTAAAAAATGATAATATTTTTCCGTACGCAGGGATGTATGTCTGGTCCAATATGCGGAATAAACTACGGGCGAAGAACCTGCGTACATTGCTGTCCTGTGTATATTGCACGTTACGTGAATGCCGTAACCTACCACACTTTTGTTCGGCCAGAAGAAAAACTTCCGACATTACCAAACCGATACAGCGTTTTGGTTGTATGGACATACAACTGAAGCTTGTTAGTAAGCTATTCACCTCGGAGCTCCATTATACACTGCAGAGTTAACTAATAATATGGTCGTAATAAAAGGGGCTTAATAGTAAGACAAATACCATACCGTAATATGTAAAAGTTATTTTAATAATAATATGACGTACCCATCAACTGAGTTTACTTATCATCAAAATTACAGACGGAGGACAGTGTCCAATTTTTGATTACGAGTATTTCTAAAAATTACCTTAGGGTATTAAAATTTTAAAATGTGCCGTTATCTTTATCTTTAACAGAGAACTATTTTTGATATTTTGTATTATATGAAACTGTGGCATATATAGAAGCCACATAATTACCACTCGATAATAAATCATTTTATATAGAAGCAAAATTTTATTAAAAATAACTAACACCAACAGCTAACTTGAAAAACCTATATACCTTGCAGGTATCAATAAACTTGTTCCAGTTACCGAAATTTATTAGGAAAATTTTAAATATTTTAACTGCCATTTCACTACCTACTCCAGTGTGTTTGGACTCGCTGTGTACATATATTTCTATGTTTCTATTGTCTCAAATGTACCTATGTTGGAAAGATTTTGTCTTGACTCTTTGGTGTGAAATACGAGTACCTACCTACTACCTACAGTTTATATGTAAGTACCTACCTACTAAATTTTTTGAGACTATTCATTATTGCCATATAGGTGCTTTTTAATGTTTTAAGTCTGAACTATGATAATATAGATAGTATTAACATTTGTGAACTTTTATTTTATATTCAGAATACATATTATTTAAGTAGGTACCTACATAAGTAAATACTACCATGATGTAGGTACTTAATAATCAAACAATGATGTAGTATATTTTAATTCAAGTTTTAATTAGTCACTAGATATAGTACCTAGTAGATAAATAATAGTTGTAAAATTTAAAAGTACCTAGTCATTGTTTACAATTACAGATTTTTCAAAATGCAATCTGATAGTTCTCGAAGGAGAAAAATTAGAAAAAAATTAGATTCTATACAAACCTTATATTCTAATAATAATATTGTTAAAAATAAAGGGCTGTCATTTACTGATTATATCTGTATGCCTTCAACTAGCACAAGTTCTGTAACACAAATATCAACATATAATAATGAAAACATATCACTTGCTGAAGAAATGTCTTTTCCTCAGTTTTCTCATAGCTCATGTCATGAAGTTCAAGATAATTTTGAAATAAATCTATTTAATAATTTGTCTAATGAAATTCAGGATAATCATAATATAATACCAATATGTTTTGAAAGTACAGAGAATAATATGAAATATTAAAATATTTAAAGATAATTTATGTAGATGGGTAGTGGAGTGTAATGTTCCTCAAATTATTGTTAATAAACTATTGCATTTCATGAAACAAACTGAAATTATAAACACCAATAATTTACCATGGGATTGTCGTACATTGTTAATTACACTACAATCAATAGTATCAAGCATTCGTATTGTTGATCCTGGAAAATACTATAATTTTGGATTGGTAGCAGGAACAATTAGGCATGCAACATCTAACTTAAAAGAAATTAAAGTCATGATTGCATTGATGGATTGCCTATTGCAAAGAGCAGTAATAGTCAGTTATGGCCCATTTTGGCTTATATTATAAATACAAAAAAAATGTTTTCCCCATTGGTATTTACCATGGTTATACCAAACCGAAGGATAGTAATGAGTTTCTTAATGATTTTATTTCAGAAGCAAAGGATTGGTAAAACAATTGTATTAAAAAAGTATCATTTAGTGCTTTTATTTGTGATATTCCTGCTAAAGCATTTATTTTAAAACTACAGAGTCATTTAGGATTTTCTTCATGTACCCGTTTTGTTCAAGTCAGTGAATATTATCAGAATCGTGTTTGTTACCCATATTGTAATTTGTTTGCTAAAAGAACACATGAAAAATAAAACATATGAAGAACACCATGTAGAAAATACGTTATCAAGACTTATTGAAATATCAGGTTTAGATGTTGTTAATATGTTTCCAATCGATTATATGCACTTAGTTGCTCTCTGTGTGGTAAAGAAGCTTATTTTACTTTGGTTGCAAACTGGGCCAGTAAATACTCGTATTCCAGGACGTATTGTTAATATATTAAGTGCTTCATTATTCAATATAAAATTATACATACCTATTGATTTTCCTAGGAAGACCAGAGAAATACAAGATGTTGGGAGGTATAAGGCCAGTGAACTAAGATTTTTTGTAATTTATGCTGGACCTATTGTACTTAAAAATATAAGTACTGACGATTCATATGCAAATTTTATGGCTTTACATGTTTCCATGATTATATTACTTAGTCCTGATCATGATTGTTATTTAAATTATGCCAAAGAATTACTCCAATACTTTGTTTGAACATTTGAAAAAATAAATGGTCGGCAACATATATCATATAATGTTCATGGACTCCTACATTTATATGAGGACTATAATGATTTTTGGAATCTAGATAATCGTAGTGTGTTCCCATTTGAGAACTTCATGAAAGTATAAAAGAACAAAGTTAGAAAACATGAAAAACCACTGGAACAATTAGTCAACAGATTTAAAGAAATGTATAAATTACCTACTGCATCACCAATTATTGTAGAACAACATCCAATATTATTCAAAAAACATAAAAATGGTCCATTGGATAATAATATTTCAGGATTACAGTTTAAACAACTCATTGTAATGAAAAATTAAGATCAATACTCAAGTTGATAAAGACAGTCATATATTGACCAATCAGGCATAGATAACAATATAAAAATAGTACAAATTAATGTGGAAGGCTTAACTAGATCCAAAGCCGATATAATATACAAGCTTTTCCCTGATGCAGACGTTTTAGCTATTCAAGAGACCCATGTACCAGAAGGTGAAACAAACCGACTACGAATCAACGGTTTATATAGACAATGCTGGGCATTAACTAATTAAAAAGTTAATGTTTCATTAAAATATGAAAATTATATTTTATTTTTATTTGTTAAACATATTCATTCAATTGCTCAGCTTCGCCTATAAGCTATAACAAACGGTGTACTAATAAATTTACCTTTGTACTGGTGGGATTTAAATATTTACATATTTGAATATATGTAAAAAAATTTACTAAAATTATAACAATTATATTGTATAAATTTGTTTACAGCTCCATTAATATCGCCAACTCTTAAACACAATACTAAGAAAAATAGCAATATTTTAGATTCTCCAATAGGAAAAATCTTAGTTGAAGATTATGATAATAATATTTTGACATCACCTCAACATATTCAACATACTACACTATTATTCATTTCTGTGAAAAAAAAAAATGCAGTTTCAATTGTCGAATATTCTGTCGAGTCTCAAGGTAAATTAAAATTGATCTAATAGTACTTATTAAATTTACATAATATTTCACTCATTATATTTTATAGGATCTGCATCTCAACCAACTCTATGTATAAGCCTGAAAGAAAATATGAATATAATATGATTCATGATACAGGTAATTTTCTTGTATGTATAGGCTTACAAAATTCTACACCACTTTATAGTACTCAAGTTTTTTTCAACTTAAACCACATTCAAATATATAATTAATCTTATATTTTTAAAACGAACAATTTATATCAAAACAAATTAAATTAAATATATAAATCATTCAATAAATAAAGTAAATTACTATATTTTTAAATATTCAATAGCCATAATTTGGAATTTTATTATAGGAAAAATTCTAGTTGAAGTTACAGTCACATTACCTCTACAACAATTTCATGACAATGCTATTCTTGCGCCATGACACAACGTAATACTACTGTAGTTACTCCAGTAATTTCTGTAAAAAAAAATTATTTCCATCTATACGTTTTGCTTCTATTGAATTTCAAGGTAATATTGATATTAAACTTATTGGTATAAATTATTTAATTTACATAATATTTCACTTATTATTTTGTAGGATCTACTTCTCAATCATCTCCTTGTATATCTGGTCGTAAAAGAAGATTATATGAATGTGGTATGACCGATATAGGTATATATTTATATACATATTTGTACTACAGTTAAGCTTGACTATAGAGATTAGATATAGATTTAAGACATTGGGTTCAACTGTATTATATACATTTTAATGGATTTATGTGCATATTTATTAGATATATATTTTTCATGGGCCATGCACGAATTAAAATGTACCCCTTCCCCTAAAAATATTAAAAAAGGATATTTTATTTTGTATTATTATATTAATTTATAATAATATTTATTTCTATTGTTTCAGATTTTAAAAACTGTTGTTAATTCATTTTTTCACGTTTTTCCAATTACTAATACAGAAGATTTGAATATTTTTAATTAGAAAATACAAATTGATAAACAGCTTAGATTAAATTTGGTCAGTTTATATAAATAAATATATTTTATTTCATATATAGTATAATCAAGTTTTTTGTAAAAGTTATAATATATGTTATGATTTTAATTTTACAGGTAACAAAGTTATCACTGCTTGTAGGTACCAAAGATATTGGGGATAGTGTGCGTCGATTTATGGGGCGTATGTTTCACGATGAAGTTTTAACTGAATTTTTACTTCAACGGAAAAAAAAAGAAAAAAACTTTTCCAGTCTTCTTATTTATCAACTATTATTAGGTGTATAACATAATAATGAATACAATTATTTTAATATTAAGGAATTTAAATAACAACTGTTTTTATTGTAAGTATATTCATGCATTGGTGCTTTTTGTTGAGGGGGGGGGGGATAATTGTTTCCCTGAAAAGTAATTTTTTTTAATTGACAATTAATAAAAAAACAACTTTTTTATATATTTTTTATTTTTATTAAATTTTATGTAATATTAATTTATATAAAATCTTAGTTTAACATGTAATCAATGTACAATTGATAAATAGATTCGAACATGTTATTTTAGTTTGTAAGTATGTTAATTTCTAAGAAAAATGGTATAGGTATCTACTCATATTGATATATCATATAATGGAGTAGGCCCAGATTTATATGCATTAGCATGTTTTTTTTAAACTGTCCAAATAGTAGCTTGATAAGCTCCAAGTTTGAATTATAGTTAATAGATCTGAAATACAAAGTTTTATTTTGCATATTTGCTTTTTTTTTACATATACTGCATATTTCTGTGTTTTACGATTTTTCATTGCATATAGGTATAGATGGGTTTTAAATGCATATTATTAATATTTTGGTTATAATATTTATATTCCTAACAAATATTTACTGTATATTTTAGCATAGATGTGAAATGGGTCTTACTATTCTTATTCGAGTATTTCAAAAAATTTGTTTCCTTATTTTTCTTTTATATAATATAAATACAGTTATCACCTATCTATACTTGTTAAATTTTTTGTATAGCTGTCCGCAATTTAGGGAATCCATTATCATTCCTAGTGGTTGTAATCTGTATACTGAGTAGGTATACATTTTTGTGAATCATACTTTAGTCTTGTGTACTATTTATTTAATCAGTGCTTTTATGTAAACATTTTTAAAATAATAAAAATAAAATAAATTTATTTTTGCATATTTCTTAGGATTTTAGAGCATATATATCCGAGCCCTAGTTATGAGGAATTGAAAAAGAGCATCATGACGTCATTGGACCAGGCTTGCCATAGTTACCTATCTTTACATGTAACGCCGAGTCCTAGCTGAACGTAATTTTGCGAGCTGTCAACGCGACAAAATTAAATAGGTTATAACAATGAATTGTCCTATCTTAGTGAAACAAAAAATGTTTGTTTCTGCCTCGCACGACTGTAGGCATCATTTGTATATTCACGCCTACCAATTGCCCGCTTTTATATAAATATACATAGGACACTCCTTTGGGTGGAATATCGCGTCATACGCCTGCCTGCTCGCAAAATAGCGTAAAAGTTTATGTGTAATTTACCTACCCTTAAACTATATTTTTGAATTTTTGTTAAAAGTCTCATGTTTTTTTATACTAAGAACAATAGTAGAACCAGAATTTTAATAATATATTATATTATATAATATTTTAATATATTTTACCAATTCTAATACAGATTGCATAGAAAAGGATAATATATTTATATATTTACTAATTATGTTTGTATTTTAAAATTTTAAATCTATATTTATTAAATTTTCTGTATTATTTATAGATGCATTAAGAATCCATAAAAAATATCAAGATAAGAAAAACAAGGATTTCAATGATGTACTTGCAAATAGGTTAAATCATTCAAAGTTCCGACTTCTTCAATCAGCTGAAAAACAAAACAAAAATACTGTTCCTATCGTTTAAATAAATATCTGTAAAAATTTATTTATTTTATTCAATAAATACTTTAATATTAATATAATAACTGTTTATTTTATTCTATTTGTTGAATAAGTCATAGAAAGCACAATATAGTTCCTATATTGAATATACTTAGAAGTTGCAAAATGTAATTTGGAATTAAAAAATATTAATTCTATATTTAATATAATTATTAATTATATAAATAAAAATAGATGAAATATTCAAGTAATATTTTTTTAACATTTATTACAACTAATTAGGAGTAAACATTGAATAATATTAAAATAATATTTTATGAACATTTTTAAAGTATTTTCCAAGTACATTATAATTCTAATATAATATAAAATTGTAGTTGTAACGTTTCAAGAACATTAAGTATGTTATATTCAAAAAAAATTTAAAAGGCAGACAAAACATGACGATGGAACATTATACTATAATGTTTCATTAATATTATTTGGACCAAGTTGGAATGTTATGGAAACATGTGTTTTTTTTTTTGAAGTTTTTGAAACATTTATATAACTTTAATTTTCTGTCTGGGAATATAATGTAGTAATAATAATAATCGATGAGATTGTTTGCATTTTTAGGAAGTATTCAACAAAAAAAGTTGATGACCTCTTTTTTTGCTTATTTGTATTTTTAATGGAAGTATTTCAAAATTTTATTTCCCGTAGTTTTACATTTTTCTATGGGCGTCAAAATTCCTGTTATTATCTCTGGTTCTGTAGTACCTATCAACAGGGCCGAAGGGAAAGGGAGTTTAGGGGGTCGTGAAGATCCCTCACTCAGAAAATTATTTGGCAAAAACTAAGTCAATTAGGCGGAAAACTTTAGGTATATACTATGTAGTTGCCATTGAGTGGTTGTAGTGCAATATTCTCATGCGTTATCTGTTTCGTTATCGTGTGTTACCCATACCAACTTGCATTTTTTCTATTTAAATCTTTTTTCGTAGTGCTATTACACTCATTGATATATAAACTATATGGACCGCACATTCCTCATCCCCTGTCTACTCGTATTTGGTTTGATATAGAGTGAGAAAGATCGTTGACATAAAACATGTGTATGAGAGAGATAAAGTTACGAGTTGGAAAGGACCATTGAATAAAAAGTAACCCATCTATTTCTTCCATGTATTATTATTTAAGCCATTAACGCGGTCAATACAAATGTGTTTATTGCGTTTATATGGGGGTAAAGTACAAGTGTACAACAAGTAATTAGATCGCAGAAAATACCCAAATTACCAATATTCAATTTAAAAATGCAGTTAGTAATGTAGTGTATATCCAATATCCATTTTATATAACGTATTTAGCAAGTAAGCAGCATTTAGCAGATACATAATCCACGTTTTCAGTACATAACAATTATGGTGAGTAATTAATTGCTTTATTAATTAACTTTATTCAATTAATTTAATTTATTTATTAAATTTATTAATTAACTATATACAAGTACAAACATTAACGAAATTTAGCATTGTAGTGCAAGTTTTTTATATAGAACAATAGTTGTAAGTAATTAAATTTTTTTCATAAATTACTACATGATAAAAAAGTTCTTGTCATGAGTCAATAGATTTTATAAATTAAAACTATACATACATATTTAAAAAAAATAATAGTCAAATTAAATAATAGGTACAAATAAACATGTGAAAGGGGAAAAAATAGTATAAATAAAAGAAATATTCTATTGGTTTTGAAAAGTTATAACTTTCGTTAAATGTGACCGTATTTTTGTTTTAGGCTGAATCAATTATTTATTGTAATGATGAATTCTAATAGTCATGTAGTAAGTAATAATCAATTTTATCATTTGTAGCAAATGATTATTAAGAGGTAATTGTGTATAAATATGTGTACTTAAACTTTTAAAAAAGTTGTGTATATTTATATTTGTCATGCATTTTACAGCCAAAAAATATATGGGGTTGGCTTTACAATTTACTGCATCGATTATATATGATTTGAAAGTTTTTTCAGAAATTTGACATAAATTTGCAACATCATTGGAAGGTTTTATTAAGCCACCACGGTTTTTTATATCAATTAGTCTATGGCTCTTTTATTTATCAATTAATAATTGTGAATAATCATTAAAGTTTATTTTGTTAACAATTTATTTTACAATAAATTCTGCAATGTGTTCAATTGCCCCTGTTTTATAGCTAGATACACCCCAATCCTCCTCAGTATTTAATGCTAGGTTCTTCTTGTACACAAAAAATATCTAAAAAGTCTTCTTCGCGTTTTTTTTTTGTAGCTGGACACATGCAAAATATTTTTTGAATCCTGGGGGGGGGGGGCACAATTCACTCCATCTGAGACACTAATATCTGTGTGAGTTAATAGCGTTTTGTAAGCAGATTCAAATTGAGTAGCTGTTGGATTATTATTAAAACCCCCTCTCGATCTAATTGCTGAAAACAGCATCTCAATGTGATCTTGAGACATTTTATACGAAAGAATAAAATCTAATGTGTTTAGTTTCAAAACGTCATCTATTAAATTACACATAGCGGTTAAACAAATAATTAGCTCATTAAATCCAGTTTTTCTTGAAGAACTAGTAATAGGTAAATTGTTTTTATATTTAAGAGATTTTAAATAGTTTATTGAAGCTGTTATAAACTTTTTTGCTTCTATTTCATTCTCTAAATATAATGGCCTCTTATATTTCAGGTTGCCTAAGAAATGTCTCGTATTTAGAAAACCAAAAATTTCATTAATGCGTCTACAAAATTAAATAGTGCTTTCAGAATACTTGAAATTTGGGAATCTCTTAAACACACAATAAGTAAGTGCATCTTCTACACTAGTACTGAACGTTTGGACCGCTAAACGGACCTTCATTTTTTTCCTTATGATTATTTATATGTCTATTATATTTATAGTAGCTAAATGAAGTCCCCCTCTTTCCTGTAAGTCAACCAAGTATTTAAAATAATTCCACTGAATTGCTTATAACCTTCATCAATATATATAACTCCTAGTCTCCGAAAGTATTTCTAACTAATTTTAACACATGCGCAACATCTAGAAATACGTGTATTTGACTCTGAGTGAGTGGGTGATTAAATGAAGTATTATAGTCAACTAAATTACACTCTAAATATATAGATATGGTTACATTTATTGCAGCTCTATCAAAAGTTAATATTTTTATAATGACTCCAGTTTCATGAAAATGTTTAAAACATGTTATTACCAAATTCGATTTTTCTTCTGCTGTAATACTATTTATCAAGAAATATCCAACTGGTAGTTTCCAATTAGAATTAAGGGCTACAATTAAAAAACTAATATTTCTCTAGCCTTAGGTAATCTGTCACAATTATCAATTATATCCATATCACGACCAAAATTTATGTAACCCTGTAGACGGCTCACCATTAAAATGTACATCTTCCATGATTGACATCTCATCCATTACCAGACCACACACAAGGTTTTTATTTTTTAATTTCATTTGGGCTACTTTAGAATGAATTGCGTTTAAGGATTCTGAAGTAAAACTTGGACAACCATCGACTGACGAATACCATTTCCTTATTATACTAAGGTGTGGTAAGCATTTTTGAAAAGTTTTTCTCATATAATCATACGCAGCTGGAGAATAAAAATGTAGGGAAAGTGCAAGAGATCTCAACTTTAGGGTAATGCGTATACTAGTCTGAATATTTAATTGCTTTAACACTATATCACTTTTAGCAATGGGTAAAGATTCCTAAAAATGATTAAACAATTAATATTATATCCCTATAGTCCTCTATATTATATACCTTATAACATTCCCAAACATGGTTTCCCAAACGAAAAATTTGAAAAATTATACATTGAGTAAACAAGTTATCACTTGTATAGTATACATAGAGAAATAAAACAAATTTTATGTAGTAATTCAAATTTTTTTATTTATTTAAAATTGTATGTAGAATTCATAATATTGAAAAACTAGCATTAGAATTTTTCACTTATCAACTTCCTAGAAATATGAAACAAAAAACAAACTATAGGTAACAACATTAACTAGCGACTATTTTTTTTAACAGTTAATAAAACATGTAAAAATGCATATATCACCAGATAATTTTGTTTTTTATAATTTATTGATTATATATTACTTTTTAAATATATTTTTACCTTCAAAAGAGTATAACTATTGTCGCTTATACAATCCTTTTCTTATTTTAAATGCTTCAGTAATGTATTCAAAGTGTTGATTTTTTTTTTTTTTTTTAGATAGTTATTTTGGTTTGTCAAGAGTTTTATTTTTTTCCTCTGGCTTCTACAACATTTTTTCGAAGCGATCCAATATTTTTTCTGGATATTTGGACTTTCAATGTCGTTTGAGCTATCAAAGTCTCCTAAAAACAGTTTCCGTTTAGTGAAAAATAAAAAAATCTATTATTTTAAGGTGGTCTACTAGTAATAATGAAAGTATTAATATTTATAAATGATAAGTTAACCTTTTACGACCTTTATTTGGGAGAGTCTTGAAAACCGGGGTTTAGGTTGTACAGTTCTTCGTATTTAAAGAACTAAGTTACTAAGAAAGAGTGGGAAAGCTGCGATGTAAAAATTAGAACAAATTATTATAAAAGCAGTGAGGGAAGAAGAAATACCCGAAGCCTGGAATTTGTCGATCCTATGCCCTATCTACAAAAAAGGGGATATTATGAATTTTAACAATTATAGAGGCATCTCTTTACTAGATACATCATACAAAGTTCTATCAAATGTTCTCCTTAATGAACTCAAGCCATATGGAGATGAAATAGTCGGGGAGTACCAGGGAGGCTTCAGAAGGGGAAAATCAACGGTGGATCAAATACATATTGTCAAACAAGTAATGGAAAAATGCTACGAATATAACCAGGAACTATTTATGCTATTTGTAGATTATAAACAAACAGACATATGACTCTATTAATCGAGAAAGTCTATGGAAAGCCATGGAAAAGCTTGGGATAACAGCAAAAATCACAAGAATGATAAGAGCATGTGTTCAAAACTCTAAATGTATCGTCAAATTTAACGGTCAATTGTCGAAAGCTTTCATGATAAACACAGGACTGAAACAGGGAGATCCACTTTCACCAATGCTCTTTAATATTGGGTTGGAGGAAGTGGTTTCTGAATAAAGATTTAAAGTTTAGATTGAACCAAGCCGAAAAAAAACTTAGATTGGTTACTCACGAAAAAGAAAAACTAAAACAAATATTGGAAGAACCTATAACACTGGCCTAATTCCAACGTCACTGCGAACAATTTTTCCCGATTCAATCAGCTTGTAATTTTGTAAAGACTCAAGCTGAAATGAATCTTACAAAATCCAAGGGACGCCGATTAGCAAAGAAACGAAATAGTTCGCTTTGACATTACATTTCTTTGGTCCTAAAGTTTATCGGTTCTTGAGAAGAACATGGTCTTTACCAACTGTAAGGACGTTGCAGAGAGTAACCGAACATTGGGAGATTGGTGTAGGTTTTAGTGATTTT
>JAIPRL010004262.1:0-39714 GCA_025469235.1 Pemphigus obesinymphae
TAAATCCTATAGACTCCGGCCCATAGTATGGACCTCGGTCATAGGTTGGCGACCCTTTCCGTACCTAAACGGGTCCGTCATACGGCGCTTGGTTAAAATCCTACATGAGTTAGCCGGGACGTCGCAAGGTATTTATAATGTTTTTTTTTTTTTTGCGACCGGCAAGTGTAGGTTATAAAATGTACAAAATACAAAACTTCTATAGGTAATGTAAAAGGCTTGAAAATATTGAAGGGACAAAATCAGGGCTTTCCTGAATTAAGCAGACTTTTTTTTGCCGAATACACGAATTCAGTTGCCTTTTACATGCATTCGGCAAAACATTATTCGATACACATTTTTAGACAGTCGCAAGTGTACTTATTGGCCTTAACAGCCATTATTCAATCTCTGCAGTCTCCACACACCGCGCCTCCGTTATCTTCATTACCTAAACTCTAAAGTATGATACGAATAACGGGTATGTAACAATAATAAGACAGGTTCCTCAATATTTTACGTCTAAATATGAAAATGTTCAGTCATTTTCGATTCGTATGTTAAAAACAGTGTGTGAAGTGCGGACGTAATTAATTTGCTAATAACGTTTCGAATTCGATATTGGTATATTTAATTTTTAAATTTTTAATTTTAAATAACGATCGAGTCGCAGTGGACGGCCGAACGAGATGCTGAAGCTGTTAGAATATTAACTAATGACTCTACCGTGAAAAAAGATATGCGTTAATATCATGTCCGTGATAAGTTTGAACTAATTCAGTGGACCAGTGGACAAAAACGCACAAGAAAATCACGAAGCACTATTCCAATATTCCAATGGCCACTGTGAAAACTATTATTGCAAATTGTGAATGATGTACGGAAAAATCACGAAAAAAATGTTCACGAGGCGTTGTTGTGCGGCCAATTTTAGCTTCTTCTTTGAACGAACGGGGCCAAGTGGATCTTGTTGACTTTCAGAGTTTACCTGATGGATATTTCAAGTTTATTTTCCATTACAAAGAACACTTGACAAATTTTTCATTTTTCCGACCTCTGAAGTACAAGAAAGCTTCGGAAGTGGCCAAAGAACTATTATATATGTTTTTGACATTTGGTGCCCCCCACGTCCTGCAGTCCGATAATGATCGTGAATTTACTGCAAGTATTATTACAGAATTATCGTCGTTATGGCCTAACCTCATACTAGTAAACGGTCGGCCGCGTTATCCACAAAGCCAAGGGTCCGTAGAAAGAGGAAATTGTACATTGAAACATTCATTAGTGGCGTAGTGGATGATGAAGGACAATAAAACTTTGGTCTTAAACATAAACTAATCTCTTTAATCCTAACTCCAAAATCAAAAAAAAAAAAAAAAGACTTACATAAGGGTATAGGCCATCAGGGCCGTGATACAAGCAAATATCACATTTCTTCTTCAAACATTTCTTCAGACTCGCAACAACGAAAACCGAAGAAACAAAGAACAGATGAAGAAAACATCGTCAAGCGATCCGGAACACCTATCGAGAAGTTTCAGCCTACAGCCAAACGGAAACCAGCAACCGGGCGACTTACGCGTTACTTTTTTCTCAGATTAAATTTTAACTCAATAAGTTACTTTTTTATTAAAATTAACGTGTTAACTTTATACAAAAGTATCTAAATTAAGTTAAATTTGCCCGAAGAACAATGCACATTTTTGAAAGACTATTTTTTGCTTTTTGGTACCTATACGCAAATTTTAGTAGGTACCTACAATAGCATATACGTAATCGTTAAGAATCAATGTACCACTCACGACGACGTTGGCCGTTCACGAATATTGGGCTGAGACCGGTCTTTTTAACTACATGGAGGCTGGTTTTTACGTCTATCCAGCATGGAAAATATATTGAAGTGATAGGTACTGCTTATTTTATACTACATTAGTGTGAATCAAACAATAATGTAGGTATTTTGGCAGTTAGAAGTTATTTTCTGATTTCTTATTTATGCATGGGTTTTAAAATGACGTGTTGTATTTTTATTTTTACATGTAAGTATACACTTTTTCAGGCAGAAAAAGTCCCCAGTAGTTTTTTGAGCGTAAAGAATAACCATCCATTTTTACTTTTTTACGATATAATAGGTATATCGAATTTTTTCCCCTAATTAGGAAATTTTAACTTTTAACCAAGTTATATGTTACTTATTTTTCAAAATTAACTTTTAACTTTAAAAGTTAATAAAAAATATACGATTAACTTTTAACTTAACTCAGCTTATATTATTTTCAATTAACTTAATTTAAAGAGTTAAAAAATATCGTTAACTTACCCAGCCTTGGCTATTACATCATTGTACATATTATATACTTACGATTAAATACAATAAACATTATTCTGTGCTTTAACAGCGTAGTGTATTCTTTTAATCTACGCGGTGTACCTACTGAAGGCCGCACCGTATCAATCTACCCCACCTCCCTGAAAATCAAAATACTGAAAACGTGGAAGAATTTGATTTACAAAATATTGAGGTTAGTTACATTATATTTGCAATATAATGTCTTTTCTTCATTTTTAAACATTAGAATAATTTTTACCAAAATATTTAATAAACTCCTAATTTTTTCCTTCATGCGCGTACTGAACTTTTAAAACATTATTTTAGTAATAATTTTATTTGTGGGAACTACTGGAGTGATTCGCCATTTTTAAAAAGGTTTTTCAAACGGGAAAATTAAAAATTAAATTTTAAAATTTAAAGTTACCTATATATAAGATATTGAGTAGATATTCGTCCTCGCAACATATATTTTCTCAAATATTTAATAAGTAGGTACATTTTTTTCATTTACGCGTACTTAAGGCGATTAAATGTGGCAAATTTTTTGAAAATTAAAAACCCATATTGTTTTTTTTTAATCTTTTTTATTGATTTTTGGGGGAAAATTATACAAATTGCCTTTTTTTTGTAATATTGTGATTGTTGCTCTGGAGGGTATACAATTTTCCCCGGGAGGGGGGAGTATGAAAATCATCAAATGATTCAAAATTTAATAATTTAATTCAAATTTTAAAATCAAATTTTAAAATTGCGTAAGAATGGTATACCTACAAATATGATTGGGTAAAAACGAACTTGCCAGTATAGTTTAATTAAGTGCATTTTTTGTTTAAGAAATATATTTTGTATTTTAAATACTTAAATTACGCGTAAAATGTATTTCGAAAAACAAAAAAATCAAAATACTCTAATGCAACGTATTTGAAATACAAAATACAATATTATAATTTAATTGTAAAATATTTTTATAGGCATTAGAAGATACCTACACAAATGCCTGCCCTCTTCGAAGTGGCAGCAGATGGAGATATAACGGATGAACAGCAGGAACTCGATGAACTCAATGAACTAGTAAGGAACACGCGAACTCCAGTCAGAGAACATCATTGATGAAGTAAGTAAAATAATATTATAATAAGCAGACTGCACAATCCTATGGTATAATGCATTGTAAAATGTATTTATGCGTTATTATGAAATATTTTGTAGAGTTCTGAATCCGTTGGGAAGATGCGTAAAATATAGACAAAGGCGCTGAGGCTGACGGCCAAAATATTGTTTCTGAACATTCTGGTCCATTAAAACGCAAGCTCGCAGGCCAAAATCTGAATAAACAAGCGATTAAGATGGTAAACAGAGGCAATGGCATCCTACCCCCAGTAAAAATTGGTGACAACGTTTTGGTGGCTATCCCATCGGCGGACCGAGGCCGTGGAGATGCAGCAAACCTTCTTGCCGTAATTATAGAGGAAAAAAATATAAAATTTCGTATCGCTACGAAAGAAAGGGTTCTCAATACATGGCTGGAGCGGAACAGTATTATAGGTTTTATAGGCATCTACGAAGTACTGTTCCATGACCTATCGAAGACTTCCGAACAGATAATGAGTATTCATTACGGGAGCTAGTCCTCTTGGGTTCAGTGGAGACAGGCCAGGAATGCCGTCGATGCACGTGTCGTACGAATTGCACATCAAAGAAATGCACATGTCAAAAAAATGTCATGGTGTGTAATTCGGCGTGTCATCCGGGCCGTAGCTACCAGAATAGGTACTTAATTTTTAATTTTTGATTTTTAATATTTTTTCAATATTTTTTTTTTTTTTTTTTGTAAGACCATACATTTTTTGTTGGATTTTTTATAATTGATATAAGTAATATAAGTACGAGTATAATAAATACAGTTACGTAATACATTTAATATTTCTATTCATTTATTATTTTTTTATTTTTTGTTTTTTATAAGGAAAAGGGCTTTGCCGATTTCACGTAATCGGCATTTTTTTGTCCTTTTGAATTTCACGTATTCGGCAACGACGTTGCTTTTTTCATGAAATCGGCGAAAATTCATGAATTCAAGCGTAGCATATAGTTAGAAAAAAAATTGATGAACTTTTTTTTTTGCTTTTTTACGTTTTTAAATTTTTGCTTTAGGACGGACCTGACAATATAATTTGTTTATTTCGTATACTTTTAAATAAATATTTGTTTTTCGATTAAATTCACTCAGAAAGTGATGACTACTGACTGGCATTAAGTAGGTATACCTACCGACCCACCTTTATACTCGTGTATACCTACGTAGTATTATACCACCCCGGAGATGAATTGAAATACAAATAATTTCCAATTCAGTGAATCGAGAAATGTTTACATCTACTCGTGATGTTATTTTGTTATTTATGATATTAATATTAGTATATTGTACATAAATAAGAAAACAAGACAAATATCAACATACTATAATACTTATACCTATACTTGAAGTATCACAACGTGGAATTATCTCTTTACTCATAGGTACCCGTTAAAATTATAATTAATAATGTTATTTTAAACGTTTAGCACAAAATTCCGTATCCATTTTTCTACCAGATATTTAACCTAATGTTTAAAAATTCGAAGTTTTTTAGTTTTATTACCGAATAATAATAAAAAAGCCTACAAGGAAAAAAAAGTAAATTTAAACTACAACCAAAAATTTCGAATAAATGGATGAAATACACGCACGGTGTTCCATTACTTTACAGTTTTACGCAGTTTAAAATACTAAAAGTATTAAAATTTTACCTGATTGTCTAATGGTGTTATTTACATTGAATTTCCTAAAATCTCAAAATGACTGGAGAATAGTTTGAAATCGATAACGGTAAGTGAATACGCGTCGAACGGACCGGGGAATTAAATAAAAGTATGAGAGGTTTTTTCATGGAAAAAAACGGCCAAAAAAAGTTAGCATTTTATACAATAGGATTATTATTATAATTATTTTCGTACTATTCGTCATAGGAATATTATGTGGCCATTTAATTACTCGTGTCACTCGATGCCCGTCTTAGGGTCGGTATTACAATAGTAGTTTAAACCTGGTTCAGAGTTTATACCTAGTTCAAATCGAAAAGTGCGTACTACTACAATTCACTGAACCTAGTTTAAACCACGGTTTACGTGATCCGCCAATTTAAATGAGTTAAACCGAGTTCAAAGATGATCTTCAATTTGATTGGTTGTTCATTAATGTTGATAACAAAGATATCAATATTTTATTTGAAATTTCAGTTTCGTATGAATTTGTACAGCGAAATTGTGTGTCCCATAGATTCCCATAATTATAGACAGTACTTGTATACTGTAGGTATCTGTTGGTGACGTAATATTTTCTTTAATGTGATCTAGAATAAAATATACACTGTTCTTAGATAGATGAAAGTGACTAAAGAATTGTTCATCTATCCACTTTATGTAAAATGATTAGGTCGTTCAAGAAACGGCTTTATTTTTCGAGGAAAACCTATGATTAGTGCTAATTCCATAATTCATCATCAGATATAATTTTTATTATATGAATAAATTAAATAAAGTAGTTTTAAAATTTAATTTAATGTAGGAACAATAAAAACGAAACTGACATTGATCATACCACAATCATATAATTATCAATGCATTCACTGTTGTCACCTAGCTATTCTATTAACACAGATAATTTTATTAAACCACAGGTTAAACTACGGTTAGGTAACTCTATGATTGTAATACCAACAGTAAGTTAAATTAGGTTCAGTTGATGAACTATAGGTTCAACTGAACTCGAGTTAAACCAAGAATTGTAAAACCGACCCTTAGTATAATATTGAAATGATAGGAACAAAAATAAATAGGTGGTAAAATGTATAAATTGCTCTCTACTACAAATCCGCCGCACATAACAATGTACAGGTGTAGTATTCTACGAATTCAGATATATTTTTTATGAAAAAATAAGTAACGTACCTAATTGGTACGTGAATCGTCGTTACTTTTAATGTAATTTAGTAATGTAACTTGATAAAAATAATTTTAGGTAACGTGAAAATAATTTACCCAAAACTACAAGACTATACCTATTATATTAATATTAAAATTAATCTATTTGTAAACATTGTTAAACTTGTTACATCTTGTAAACCCACTTGAATCATATTCCGATATTTATTTATTATCTTAATTTTAAGTGATGGAAATATTAATAAGAATAATATTGGTAGATATAATTTGGATCCAAAACTTCGGCTCGTTAATTTATAAAGATATTCATGTCAAAAGTAACAAATCAAAAAGCAAAGTTTTTTCGTTTAATAACTCGATATATATATATATATATATATATATAAATTTCAAACAAGTGAATGATAATTACATAATACCATATTCATATACATTATATAACTAAACAAATTACACCTTATTATATTATTCTTTCCGCGTCTATTGATTCGATCACGTGTCCGATATTTCAAAGCACAAAGTCGCAAACAACTTTATTTATTATTAGCACTTTCCCCTAAATAATCATTTATTTCTCTCACCCGCCTGTGAGGGAAGAGATTTTTTTTTTTTAAAGGGCCGTTTTGCTCATAAACTATCGCGGTTATATTATGCAGTCGTTATAAGTATGCGTTTTAGTTAATCCGGGAGTGAAATTCATATAAACGCACTTGATTAATTGAATTTAATTCCACTCTTCAAATTGAATTAACTGGGGAATCAAGAAATACAAATAAACGCTTTGATGCGAATTAATATCCGGCCATCTTGGTGTAAACTGGTCCACCGATCCTCGCCGTAATAGTAATCAACATTGAGTTGACTTTTAATATTATCTGTCATCTAATCTTGATAGTTTATATGCATACAAATTCGCACCCTAATGCGAATTGACATAATGTGCGTTAACACGGCTGCGTATAAATACGATATAGATTATACCACAATAGAACAATACGCCGTTATACCGGTTTTGAATGTTTGATATCAAATTTTGAATATAAGTACCAATGGGGATGAGTCAAGGGGTGGTATGGGGGAGACAACCTCCACAAATATTTCTCAAGATCGTCTCTGACAACCAATAACATTTATTATAAGATTCAGTGTTAAATTTCGAACAAATTTAACATTAAACCACAACCCTATTGAGTGTTAGCCTATACATTTTCAGTTTAAAGTAAACTTGAAACTAAAAATAAAAATAAATTACAAAAAATTGTACTCAAAATATTGTACTTATTTATTTTTTGTACTTTCGATATTTATTTCTGTATATAAGGTTTATAGAAAAATAAACATTTCTCCTAATATAAACACTATCACAGTCTCGCCAAAATATTTTGAATCTACGAGTATATTACAAAATACACACGGCTTACCTATATATTTACATTATAAAACATTTGCATTTTCTCGTGTTTACGCTATGTCTGCCGTATTATAATTGAAAATTCTGAAAATTTTTGAAATAACTATACGTTTTGAAAACAATCATTTTTTGTATATATTATATTATATAGGTATACATGTACACCTATATTACGCATATACCGTATACATGTCGTTTTTTAAATTTTTCCGACCAGTCATTACATTTATTTTCGTAAATATAGGTATAATTTTGAAATCTTAAGTATATAAAGAAATATAAATATATTAAATTTACAATCACATATAAATAATATACATATTTAAACAATTAAATCTAAAATTTTTTTTATGCTCCTGCAGATTCGTAATTTAAGTATATCTCGATACATAAACAAAAAAAAAAAAAAAGTTTTTTAAATATGAAAATAATATTTTCAAGTATTAAAATGCTTCAACAAGACAAATATTTTGAGAAAAAAAATGGAATTATAACAAGTGTGAGCTAAACCATCATTATACGTAGGTACAAACATGTAAATGGTTAAAAAATTGAAGTGTGCCGGACTATATTATAATGGCCACATTCTGTATACATCGTGGGTGTGAATAAGTATACAGGTGGGAAGACTATAGACCGATTTTAATAATTAGCTAAAATTTAGCCGAAAAATAAAAATGCCTATAGCCTATTAGATTTTACTTAAATTCACTTAAATTAAATTTACTTAAATTTACAAAATTCATTAAATTTAAATGATAATGAGTAATTTTCTGAGCAAAGAAAGAAAGACATGAGTAACCAATTTTTCAATTAATTTATAAAAAAAAAAAACAGAGTATAGAAATGTGTTCTAAAACTAGAGTTGACGTTCTCATCCGAAAACAATTTATTTTGTAAGAAATAAAAATATAGAAAATTTAATTTGATTTTAAGTACCAAAAGTGATACACAAGTATAGTCTGCATTGATGTAGAGTAAATTATAGAAATAAACGGAAAAATCGAAAATATTTAAAACAATAAATATCTTATATAAACAATTTTTTATGAACATTAAAAAAAACATAATTGAAATTTAAAAGATATATTAAGATCAGTTTATTTTTAGTTTTCTGAGAATAACGATTTATTTTTGGGTTTTCAAATTAATTACTTTAATTTCATCAATTTTTCTATATTTTCGACGACTTGAAAATAAAACCATTTTTTTTTTTCGGAAAGTCCCGGCATTTTCTTACTGTCAAAAACTATGCAATTATGTATAATAATTTGATACTATGCTTCAAATATACGATATAATTTACTAGTGCAAACATTTTTTGAGCTAAGACTAATATTGTAAAATACCCATGGGGCGCGTTCAAGTATTACGTCAGCACATTTTCGACCTTTTTAGACCTCCTTCTCTTTGTCAGCAATTGTCAGCAAATGCCCGACTCCCCTACTTTACTACGTCAACATGTGTTCGACGACCTCCCTCTATTAAAAAAATAAAAATAAAAAATTTCCGACTTTTATATAAATTAATTATAAATAAATGAAAAATTTTATTGCATATTTTGAATTTTATTTTACATATTTTGATAGAAATATGTACATATTTATTTATTTTTTTTATTACTTCTGACGTTAGCATAGTTCTAATCCCCCCCCCCATCACCATTGTCATCAAATGTAAGCACATGACAGACCTCCCCCTTCCCTCTTGGCGCTTACGTAATACTTGAACGCCTCCCTAGTAATACAAATAATATACAGGTATACAGATTTTTTCTGTTTAATTAGTTCAAATGAAAACAAAAGGATCATTTGAATGCTCTAGTATTTGAACCATGGTTAAAATTAAGTTAACAGGGTCTATTTTTATAGATTTCTTTTTTTATGACCAATATCCACTTTTAGTCAAAATATTTTTTTAAATATTCGCAAATCGTTAATAAATGACGATTGATGGGTTGGTATTGATCGCTGTGGTTTTAAAATTCCATTTCGTGTGCACGTGTATAAGCAGTATAAAGGAAGGTATTTTTTTGTCAATAAGACCTCCAACATAAACGACAATTAATACCTATGTTATAATAGATGGACCGGTCCCAAGGGTGGCGAAAATTGACCATTTAAACACCGGGCCAAGCGCGTACAGAATGCGTATGACGACGTTATATATAGGTAATATTATTATGTATTGCCGAACCGCAATCGTCGTCCGTTTGTATTCTTTGTCGCAAAAGGGTTTTCTTTCTCGTGCAGATGTCTTCCACGATGTTAAGTCATATATAGTATATTATTATAGTCACAATATGCATTCTTATAATATGGTAAAGAATAAGAGACGATGCTCAGGGGTCGAAATATTTTAGAAAACTGAAAAGTAATACATCATAATAATTTTTATTTCTATTCTCTGAATAACTTAAAGTACGTATATCGATGGTTATTTACCGGTTATACTCCTATAGTCGTTTAATCTTATAAATTGCAATTTGAAAAAAATATATATAGTATAGGTAAATATAAAATTAATCATATTTTCTTCAATTATAAAAATTCTGAGAGGAGTTCAGTGTGTTCCACATAACTATATTACTATCAATATATTATACCTATATATTTAATAATTCAGTGTATAAGAACACATTTTGAATGTAACTACTTGGAGGCTAGATCAACTCATGACTTACCGTGTATTGTATTATCTCGTCTTGAAACCTAAAATAGGACTTCAATATCTATAATTCATATTTGTTAAATTTAATTCAAAAGAAAATATTTTGAAAAATACCCTTCTTTCGTCGTATGATAAATTACCTATAAACTTTTTTTTTTTGAACTATAAATACTACTATTTTCATGAAATAGATATAATGATATTAAAGCTATTATACAGGATATAATAATATATACAAATAAGAATAAATTAATTATCGCATACTGTTACTTTGACAAAATTAAAAGTTAATTAAAAATCAATACGGTATAGGCCTAATAATTTGAACTTAAAAATAAATGAAACAATACTTAAGTATATTTTGTAATTTTATGGTGAAACAAAATTGTTACAATATACATAACAAAAACATTTTCCTTCCTGAATATATAGATTTATAAATCATGAATTTGTATACGTGTAACTTTATAATTAATTATAATTTGGAAAAAAATCTAGGCATAAAAATTAAATATTACTTTAATGAACTTTTCTAGGAAATATGTTTAAATATACAAAATTCTTCAAATTCACAAATTATTATTGTTTACAAAATAATTTTTTCCTGTTATAATTTCTCTGTGTTGAAAATACTACTACTATCGAACTGCATATGCCCAATAAGAATATGTAAATTTGTACAGATCCGGACTTAAATTATAACCAAATTTGATGCCTAAATAACCAATTTTACCGAAAAACTTAAAAAAAAAAAAAACGTTATCCAATATTTTAAATCTAAATAGAGTATTTTATTTTTATATTAAAGTGATAGAGTAACGTACACGAATCTACTAATATACTGTATTAAATTTCGGATTTTGAAACCAAAATTGACCATACTTGTGAAATTTCAAAATTTCTTAAATAGCTCAACGTCGATGACTGCACTTTTAGAATTATGAGTGAAATAACCCGAGGTAATAGATTTTGAGTTTTGACCAAAATGTCATAATGTTATGTTTTCGGTAGGTAGATCTGGAGTTTGAATCGATTATACCGAACAAATCGAAACAATAACTGTTTAAACTCTAAAAATTAATATTACATAATGCGATTTTCTACCGAACGTTTGGAGCAGTGTCTACTTTTACTAGAGATTTGGTACGAATAAAAGCCAAAACCCGTTGCTCGTATATCATAACGGTAATAATAATAATAATAATTACAATTTAATCGAATTTTAGGGAACTTTTTGATGGATGACTCGGCGTGCAGGCGAAGGAATCGCGACCGTCCGACACCGGTCGCAACGCACGTGCAAGGATGAATGACGGCGGGACGCCTTGTGTTCACGTATTATTATATATACCTAATACCAGGTATATACCATATATATATATATATATATATATATATGGACCGCAATCGTCGTCCGTTTATACATTATGTTCTTTGTGTGACACGAAAGGGTTCTTATTATTTCTTTTTCTCGCGCAGATGTCCGTCCAGTGGCCGCGGCGTGTTGAGTCACAGTAGTGACCGGACGGACGGTCTCGCAAAACCTGCAAAGTGTGTATACACTAGATGCGTATAATTTGGACGCGAAAGAAAAAACGATCATAATATAATATATATATATAAATGCGTGTGTGTGTGTGTGTGTGTGTATATATGTATATATGTGTGTGTATATGATGGCGGGGTAGGGTGATAGAGATGGATGACGAAGGGAGTGTTGTGCGCGGAAGGGATTATAAAGGTGCCCATTCTCCGGTCCACGGACGTATATATCTCGAGTATGTGTATATTCCATTCATTTTGGCCAAAAATCCCATTGTACGCGTATATACATACCCTTTTGTATTTTGATATTAGACCGGACCATTGTCGCCGTTTCGGCCACTGGCCCGTATATATATATATACAATTATTATCATTATTATTATCATTATTATCATTATTATTATTATTATTATCATTGGACGTATTCCTGCCGTATATACAATTCACTCCTCCGAATAATCATAATAATAACCCTTTTCTCGTATTTTCGTTTTCTTAATTCACCGAATTCGGGGCGACGACACACGCACGCCGTATACTGGACACGGTGAAAACGGACGCACGCGCGCCCGCACAATATATTATTATATTATACAAACACCGCCGCCGAATGAATGACCGCGCGGCGCGTACACGTAAAATGTGTATATTATTATTATATGTATACAACGGCAAGCGTTTCTATTTGCACGTGCTAGCCAAACGCGTACAAGAACGATGACCATGTGCGTGTGTCAAACGGTTAACAGACGCCGCCGCATGTAATGGTGGTAACCGCGTTTCTTACAATATGTTTGGTATAAACCGTAATGTAATATTCGTTGTACGGTAAAAGACCGTATAAGGTCCGATAAAGCGTATTGGATTTCGCCCGATTGTTTTTTCCGCACGCCATACTATTATAGAGATACTTTTCTGTAAAATAGTTGTAACCGCAGATTTATATCGTAAAACGCCGCATTGATACCGACGCCATTTGCATTGGTAGTCAATGTTATTGTTTATTATTATTATCCGCGGTATATACTCGTAGTTTAGGTACCCATCTGTGTGAAAATCCGGTAAAATTTGTTATCAATTCTGCGAGCATTCTTTCGAAATTCCAACACACGCTATTTTCTAGGTAATTCGTATTCATTTTTTTCAAACGATTTATTATGAATTATAAGTAAGTATTCATATTCGGAAATTTTCGCAATAAAAATAATGCCGACAACTTATTGTCCGGCTAGCGGCTACGAAAATCGTGCGCATAACATTATGTTTTATTTGGAGTTCGCTTTCTAGAACATAATAAATGTCCTTCACGCATAAAGTGTTTCTGTTGTATATTATAGGTCGACTTAGTGGATAGGTAATTCAAAAATGTATCGAACTTACTATTCTTGCAGGATTTTAATAAAAACTCGAATCTCGCTTTGCTCGGTTCTCGGCCCAGTGTAACGGGTTTCACATAACGTACGTAAATTATATTTAATAAAAATATTGATAAATGCCACAAAAGTCCAACGACTTGAAATATAATATAGCTGGTGGGTATAATAAAACATAGTAGGTAGTAGGTACTTACTCTGCATATGTGAATTCGGTCGGACTTATCATTGTACAGTTTTTATATATGTGGAAATGTTTATACCTATAATATTTATATGTCTATGAAATAATTATATTATGTATTTATATGTCCATGAATTATTTCCGACTGAAAATATTATATGGTAATAATATAGATACCTGATTGATACGGTTATGATGTAAACATTGACTGCCATATGCATAATATGGCGGTTGACTTCAAATAATATCGTGAGTTAGCTAGTCAGTTATCTAGTGTTTTATATGATTGTTAATAATTATTGATAACGTTTATTATGATAACAATTACATAATTATGACCTGCAGTGTATAAAATATAAATTTGTTTCTTTAGTTTCGTGTAATTTCAATCAGTCCTATATAGGCCCCGAATCGTTCGGAAATTCATCTCTAGTTGTAATCGAGAAAATTTGGTTTCAATTTTAAAAAATATACCTATGTAATACCGTCTTTACGGGCGTAGATTAATTAAATAGAAAGATAATTTTATAAAATTCAAAATTATAGAAATAATATTAATAAAAAAATATAATTAGATTAAAAAGAAATAATATGAAAATATATTTTTTCGAAAACACATTTTTTTTCCTGCAAAAATATTAATATTCCGAAATTTATTCATTTTAATTTCTCCAGCAATTTTTCATATTTTCTGGAACTGGAAAAATCTGGGTTTCCAGAATAAAGAGAAAAAAGTCTATAATAAGACAAGCCATAGAGCCTGCCTGTATACCGTCCAAATGTTATTTATAAAAATGACTGAAACATACAATAATAATAATTAAATTAATATTATAACAATGTACCTACTTAGGATTATTTAATTAAAAAAATATGAGAAATTAAAAATGTTAAGATATAGGTATATTATATTATACAGACTAAAAAGTTCTATATTCACAGTATACTGTGACATTTATTTAAAACATATTATCATGAAACATGTACCTATGTAGTTACATAAATTCACCAAAAATATATTCTGTATGACTGTATATATAATGTATAAACATATAGATACTATACGTATTTCAACGTCCGCCAGTTAGAATAGGTACCTATAGTATGTTATATACAGAATTGGGTAGTATTTTTGATACGTATCAAAGATATAATTGTATCTTGTATCCAGTATCATCATGATACACATTCTGAAAATAGATACATTTTATTCCAGTATCGTTTGTCTTTTTATGAAAAAATATACAAGATACATCCAATGATTAAAAAAAAATCTAATTAGGTTATTAGTCGGTAATTAAATTTTTTATTTTTGTTCTTCCTATCTCATACCTATTATAGAAATAAAACAATTTTTTTTGATATTTATTTTCCATTGTTAATATTGATGCCAACTCGCGATTTATCCATCCTAGATTTTCATTCGCTTGAATTTAATTATATCATTACATCACGAAATGATAAAATATACAATATAATTCTATAATCGTATATGAAATAAGCTTGAGCACATGTTACTGAAATACTATAAAATCTTACCTATTATTATTATTTTATGATATTTTAAGCATAAATAATTTTGTATGTACCTAATAGGTACCCAATGTTTTGAATAAAATTGTGATCGGATAATATTTATTTAAATTCATAATATTTACAATATAGTTTATACAGTGGCGTATTTACGGGGGATGATCTGGGTGATATATCACCCTCCAGAACTTTTTTTTTTAACTTAAACCGTAACCATAATTCTGTTAATTTTTTAAGCTAGTAAACTAGGTGACTTAAATGTCGTTCAGTGAAAATATTTTGTCGTCTAGTGTATTTTATTACTTAAGACTTGGTGACATAAATTTTTTAATTTTAAATATACTAATGTGAAATATTTATTTTATGAATGATTATGAATAAATATATGAAACTGAATAGATTCAAAGGCGTTTTTAATAACGATAATTAATCAGTATTAGTATACCTGCCTACTTCGATTTTAAAATCGTATTAAATGTACACAATTCTACGGGCAAAATTATGTCTGAAAGAGGGTGAGTGGCGACATAGAAATATTTTTTTGAAATTAAAATATAGTTAAGTCTTGTGCGATGAAATTATTGATATGCTACAGAAAAATTCCGTGTCATTATAAACATACAAAGATCTAAAAACTTACAAAACCCGTTCATTAATAAAATGTTTTTTTGAAATTAATATATGACATTTGGACATAAATAAATTATATAGATAAAATATATTCTTGTTTATTTATAATTTAATAAAAATTAAACATTAAACTTAATTTTGTTTTTTTTTTGGTTATTTGATTATTTATATGAATATTATAAGTTGTAAATATTTTCAAAAGATATCTATTAGGTGTATTATACATTTATACATTATAATTTATTAGTAATTATACCCCTCCATAGTATTTCCACTATATATTTTTTTTAAAAACATTCAGGGATAAGCCTAAAATTCCCATCTGATGATTGTGTAGGTACATTTTTGATTGTCGCCCAGAGAAAATTCCTTAAAAAATGTACTGAACCATATTCGTAATCAATGTGTTATCAGTAGTAAATTGTGTATTGTATTTTTTATGATTGTAAATGTAAATAAGCATTCCTATATATTCATTTTTTATACCTTTTCTATAATGGTTTGATACTTAATGTTAAACAAGCAATCCGTCACAATATTCATGTGGATATAGAAGAAACGTTGGATAAAATAAAAATTTGATAATAAAAATTATGAGTACCAAAATTAATTTGTTACATAGTAAACAGTATGGATAGAATAAACCAGCGTCATGTTGAAAAATATGTCCCATATAAATGCACATCACTTATATGTAATATAACGAATATAGGGATCCAGGGGGAGGGAAGGGCAGACTTCAACTGACGCGCCGATTTTTTTTTCTGATCACCCCCCCCCCCTCAGATGGAAATCATAAATACGCTACTGAGTTTATACACTAAAAAGCTACATAGAGATCAAAATATTTTTTAGGAGATTGATATAAATTTAAATAAATATTATCCGACTACAATTTTATTCAAAACATTACCTATTACATGAAAAATAATTTAAATTTGAATAAAAAAAATTGTATATACGCATATATATGTATATTTTATTTATATGATTCTTTAATGTGATTTATTTTATTTTTATATTGTTATTTATTTTTATTTTGATAAATATTCAACATAATAAACATATTTTTTTTTATAAAATTATAATAGTGACTATAATTTTTACTATAAATTAATAATAATATTTTTGAGAGTATCTTTGATACTTTTATTTTGTATCTTTTCTACAAACGAAATGTATCATGTATTTTGTATCAAGATACCCAAAATGAATATATCATGTATATTAGTTCTGGAAAGTATCGAGTAGGTATCTTATATCGCGATATTATTTTAGTCTATGTATTGAGTACCTATTTCATAAATTTGTTTTGAAAAACAATTACTCGATACCATAAAAAAATACTTTGAAACAATGATTTTTTTTTCCAAATTAAAACAAATATTAACAGCTAGATACCTATTGTTATTAGCGATATTAGTTAGTACCACAGAATATAACCTAATAATAGAATAATAGATACAAACAAATAATAACAAACCCTCGGATTAATAGTACATAGTATACAGAGGCGTATTTAAGAATTTTTAAAGAGGGAATGGAATATGAGATGGATTTAAAATAACGATACCGTTTATCATTTTTAGAGCAGAGTAGTAGATAATATGTATATGTATAGGTAAGTATCGAAAAACCCAAATATTCTGATGAAGAGGTTGTCATGTGTGGAAACCTTTTCCAAAAACGCCTACGCTACTACTATAGTATTTAGTTTTATATTTTTAATGTTTAATATTAATTTTATTCTAGTACCTATACAATACTGACAACTGCATTAGGTATACTAAATATAATAATACGTATTAATTACTACTTACTAGTCGACCTGTGCAGCAATTATATTATTATAATTATATAGCACTATTATTTTATTATTTATAACACAAATCTATCCCAAACACGTATAATGTAATAAAGATATTGATATAATTTTAATGATCAACATTTATACAATTATTAAAATTAATTTTAATGTATTTAGTATTTAAATACTTTAAATGTAAGTATTGAGTATCTTGTATTGCAATACTTGTAAAATAAGTATCTATAGTGGGTATCGAGTATCTATAGATACCTACTCATTTTGAAGTATCTTACCCATCTCTGCTTATACTAATAATCATGGTCGGACTGGGCCCTCGGCTAATTTTGTGTCCCTAGCTCATAATTGAATAATAATATTTATTAATAAATCTAAGGGCCCGATATTGATTTACATAGACGAGTATTTTTTTTCTATTCTGCAATCCTGGTAAAAAATTCTAAACGATTGATCTGTTTTTTAAATTTGTAATAGTATTTATATATTGTATTTGAAATATGCATTAATCATGCCATTTTAGGCAACATGTACCTATGTGTCATTAATTTCTCACTATAATAATACGATAATATTTTTCATGTAAAACGGTTTGTTAATAAATATCTTAATTACCCAACAATAAATAGTGATACTGACAAGGAACTATTTTTAAATTACTTTTAAAATGTAGTAGATACTTAAATATTTTAAATTGTTAGATATATTTTTTTTTTTAATTTCTTTAAAATATCCTATATAGAACCCCTTAAAAATCTTAAGTGTGGAGCTTTTTTTATGTTGAACGATTGGTAATTTTTATTGGTTATGGCCTATGGGTCCTGTGATAAAATCGCGGACTGGGCCTTTTGATGCCAGTCCGACACTGCTAATAATGTTCCAATGTGAGATTCAACTAAATATATATATAGAATCATTTTGTTATCTTTATATGGATACCTATTAAATTTTGGACTGAGTGATTATTTATTTCGAGACAGTGGCGTATTATCGTGACACGTGGCATTTTTACTATATTTTAAGCTGTATGTACGTTTTTGAGATTTCGTTATATAAAAAAAAACTATTTTAATAAGAAAAACTTTAATATTATTGAACTGAGTGGTATAGGTACGTTTCTCTACAAACATATTTCGAATACATCGAAAAGTTCGCTAGTCGCATTATTTTGTTTGATTATATGAAAAAGTATTATATAATAATATTATTATTATACAATCGATGATGAAATAAAATGCATACCATGACGGTATAGTCATTGTTTATTCTTATATATTGGATCAAATTCATAATAAATTATTTATGTATACCTATACATTTTAAAACAATTTATCATTGATTTCATTACAAAAAAAAAAAAAAAACAAAACAAAAAAAATAGGTACATTATATTTATATTAAATATATAGGCAATACAGAATAATCCAATTCAAGTAGAACGAGATGTTTCCTTTATAACTTTTTTTTAGAAATAATATTATCATGAAAAATAACACAAATAATATATTCATTGTCAAAGAATTCAAATTAATCAATGATCCGTAAGTGATTCGGTCCGAATCTAAAACGCGTATTTCCGTCAACCCAAAGCATAAATAATACTCATTTATAACGTCATCTCTCTTTTTTTTCATTTTCTGAATAGATCATACCTATATACTCATCCAATTTTGTATAATTTGTGGACATAATGTATTTTTACAAAACTGTTTCTAAAATATTATTAAAAAAATGTTTTCCTACAAATTTACGTTTTTTAATTAATAAAATTAATTTTACAAATGTCGTTTTTATCATTTGTGTAGGTATATTATTCATTACAATAAAAACACTAAGCCGTGCAATATTTATTTATTTTTTTTTTTAAATGAATTCACATATAAAATATAGATTATATGTAATCGTATTTTCGATTGAGGTCAGTAGGCAGTGTGCGCAGAGAGACTTTTTAATAGTATTATCAGTACCTATAAAGAACGTTTTAGTAAAACTAAAATAATAAAATAGTTATTATATTTTATTATAATAATAATATATTGAAATAAAAAGAAATAAAATTTTTATTTATTGTTAGATATTATTATTAGAATTATTTAGTCATTACTATTTATAGTATAGGTACCATACATTTTTCATCGTGTTTTAACTAATTTATGGAAACAGGTACTTAAAATGAGATAGGAAATAAAATACCACACAACTAAAAATAAAAAATAGATAATTATATACAAAAATAAAATATATCTTAAAAATTAAGTTAATAATATTTCTCCAACATTTTGTTAACATTAACACTTAAGTCCAACTCCATTAAAATTTTTAGGTAACTTAATTTTAGTAATTTAAAATAAACCATTAACTTGTCCACTTGTCCAGTCTTATATTTGACTTATACATATATATATATATATATATATATATTCAGTGATTTTTTAGATACCATACGAGGATATAAGGCTGCATTTATAGCATTTAGATATCATATTTTAGCATATACTCTGTATAAATAATAAAGATCCGTAAATAGGCGTATTTATAACAGACCTCGGAAAGTTCATTAAACATATGAACTTACTCATGAACTAATTCAAGATAATTTAATTGAACTATAGTTTATTTTTTTTTTTATTTAATAAACATATTTCGTTCACTTTCGTTGGTAAATAAATTTAAGTTAATTACGAAGCTCATTTTTAAAAATTGTTCTGATTATTTCAATAATTTTTCCATTAAAATTTACTAAAAAATTTCATTATTATCATTGACTACACATAATTTAAATATTTTATATTTTTATCAAATAAAATTTAAAAAAATTTTAAAACTACGTGGATAATATCATATTATTATAATAATTGTTATTACATTATTAAATATTATTGAACTTTTTATGCAAAATAAACTACTAAAATTAAAAACAATGAACTAAATTCAAAAGTATTTAATTCAAAAAATGATTTTTCGTATTTTCAACTAAGTTCGTTTGAATTAATTTTATCTGAACTAGTTCATTCGAAGGCGTACCATTCGGACATACCAGATTGTTGCACGAAAATTTAATAACAAAGTACGTCCATTTTGCTATTATCACTATATCTAGTAATCGGACATATGTACACGATTCCTAGCCCAAAGTATGAAGCTTGATTTCCTTATTTCGAAACGACAATGAAACTGTTTTCGAACATGGACATGTTTGAAAATTAACATACCAAGTTATCACACAAGACCAGCTAGGAACCTTTCAATTATTTGTTTTACAACTAACTCTAAAGCTACTTTGCTTGGTGAATAAAATATTTATAGATGGTATACCTACTTTCACGTACTAAAGTACCCAAAATAAATTACTGCACATAATTTTTTATCAATTTTTACTGACCACATTTAAAAAAACAAATATTATATTCTACTTGTATACTTTTTACTGCTGTACAAACATAACAATAACAATACTGTCTTCTTGTACGCGCACATCCACACATTCAGCGATAACACCGCGAAATATTAAAAGGATGCCACACCGACAATATTTCAATGATAAACTTGCATTAGCATTTTTAATTTTTATCAACTTACAAGTATATTAGAAATGCGAAATAAAAACAAGTTCTAGCTAACAGCATTGGTCTAGCGAACGATGTAGCAGATTTTCAACATATGATTTTACATGTTTTATCAGATATTAAATTATCGATTTCTTTTTAACCGCTCATAAAACGTGTAAAAATGAATATTTCGCAAATCCTACTACATCAGTTGCTAGATAATTTTGTTTTTTATCATTTATTTTATCTTAATATAATATTCTCAAGTTGATAAAAATGTAAAATACGTAAACACGATTTTTAACAAATATCGTGATTTCAAAACAATTAAAAATGGTATCGACACAAGACTATTTTTAAATTACTCAACAAATATATTTCAATATTTTTGAATTGATGTATTTTATTCTTCGTAGAATTTCATAAAAATCGCCTATACGAAACCTCTTAAAGTCGGGTTTGTAGAGTTAATTTAACTATCGCGATCCCATATATACAAACCTAATATGATAAAACCATATTTTTGCACATAGGATTAGATAATGCTAAACCCATATTTCTAGCACGATTGTACATTGAATATTGATATATAACGATATTATAGATAGGTATATTCAAGTTTTTGAATCAAATATTTTCGGATTCATAACAAGTTTCATCACTTTTGGTACTTTTCTTTTACTATAAAAAATTATTGGAAAAATAAAAAAATAAACTCTTAAAAGTACCAATTACTCGCATTAACATTTCTCATTTTTATTCACTTAAAAACATGTTAGAAATATGAAAAAAAAAAAAAAAGATAGCCAATAAAATTGTCTATTGCCCCATTTGGATATAATAATATTTTTTTCAGCTCTATAATTATTTAAAAATTAAAAAAAAATTATTATTAACACCTGGTATGGTTGAATATGAATTTTGAAATTCACGTTTAAAATATCAGTCGGATAATGTGATAGATAATATTGTTAGCTATAATTTGTTTGTTTGTTTCATATTTCTAAAGTGGTCTTAAGTTAATAAAAATAAGAAATGCTAATGTGAGTTTTAAATTGAAAATATCTACACACACTACTTTTAAGGGGTTCTGAATAGACAATTTTAATAATTTAATATATTATATTTTTCCCTACGATCATATTATATCGCCCCGAACTTCCGAAATTGGCTTTTGCGATTTTTTCCGGCTTTCTTGGACATCATGGATTCGCGTTTCCCGGACGTCTTATAACGCCCAATTGAACGTTTCTTTGTCTACCAATCCCGTCTGACCGTCCCGTTCGTTCCGAATATGCTTCTCTTATAACATATAAAATTATCTGTGATTATACGATATCGTCCGTTTAATGAATAGTTTGAATACGAACAATTTTGACCACTTTATCATATTGATTAGAATATCAGATAGCTTGGTGTTAGCAAGTATAATAAATTTAAAGACATTTTAATACGAGAACACCGGTTCGAATCCCAGTCCGACATTTTTAATTTTTTTGCGATACGTGGGCAAAGTCGTATAATATTTTTTTATAACTATTACTTTTATTATTTAATGTTTATTATAATTTTTTTTTTTCGTTAGTTTGAACTACTGATTCGCAGAGTAAGTACCTACCTATACTATATTTAGTTGTTATCTCATAATATCTAATGAATTTCAAATAGTCAGACTTCCTCAGTATTTTTCGCAATTTTAATTAAATTAGTATTAATATATTAATAAAAAAAACTTTTATCATAGGTATAACAGACTTTCGAATATAATATTGACCTGACGACCTGGTTATATAAAAACCTGAGAACGATAAGTCCGGCCGACTTCATATACGCAGAGTAGGTATACGTACTATATTTTATTATGTTTAACGGTAAATGTATTTCAAATTGTCAGACTTTCAGGATTTTTTGATTCCGATTGATGTGTAGTTGTGACGTTGACGTGCGAGTTCCTATAAAAATCCGAAAATAGTAAGTTCGATAAATTTTTGGATTACATGCTTTGTCAAACTATTCATTGGGAACATTTTAGAGGTGATAACAACTATCTTCTAGAATGCGAACGCTATAGTTTCCGCCATAGGCAGAATATTTTTTAAATTAATTAAATAACAATATTATTCCCCAAGATCTTCGATATTACGAATTACGGATTCCGATAAAACACTGAAACCGCGAGGTATACGAATTTCACTCAAAAGTAATTCTACGGTAAAAAAAAAACTTTTATCGTAGAGGGCCAAATAACGACGACCGCCTTATTTTTTGTGACTTGAATCCCGTTCGGTTTCACTGTGAAGGTTTGTGGTACAAAAATTAAGCTAATTTTTGTAACACATCCACTGTAACATATACACCGTGCATTACTTGATGGCTGTTATAAATTTCGTGCCAACTTACGTTAATATGTATGCGATAGTATTTCGTATAAAATTGGATTTTGAAAGAAAATTGGCATAATTCGTAATTGATATTAATATGTTATTAGTGTACCTAATGTAACGTGATGAAAGACTGGTATAATATGTGTAAAACTTTAGTACACAGTGTGCGGTGTGTTCTATTCGACTTAACGAGTTCAAAAAAATTGATTAACTGGCACGAGTTTATCTTAGAAATTTTATATATTTGTTATAATACCTATCAAGACAAAATCTTCACCACTCTCAATTTATCTTATATATTACGTACCTACGTCACCATCAAGAATACGACGTCGTATTTACAGTCGATACGAACACATCAATTTATTTCGCTGAAAATAAAACTTTAAACGTCTCGAAATGTAAAAAATAGAAAATCTAAAATAACTTGACGCGATAAAATTCCGATATTTTCCTTTAGACCATGTTGAAATATCTTATGATTAACTTTACGTCGCTTAAGTTTTGAGAAATTACATTTAATATTATATTATCGCGAGTGGCGATGAAATAATTGTAAATTGTTTAATTTAAACTTAATCATTTTTTCGCCAATTTTCGTGAATATTTAACAAATATATTGAACGTTTTACACATAATTTGGTATATATACATGACTTTTTGAACAAAATTTTAAATACTTTAAAAGTATTTCTCATACTATTATATATATATATATATAATATCCATAAAATATTATTTATATATATATATTACTTTTTAATTTTCCAAATACACGGGATTATTTTAGTTTTATTTTTAATATAATAAAATTAATTGCTTTATATTTTTATCACGTAAGTACGTTTTAATGAAAATTACAGCAACAAAAACAAGGGACTCCAGTGAGAGTTATTTAATATTGTTTATTAGATAGATAGATATATATATATATATATGGAACGGATCTAAAATGACAATAAGACAAAATATAAGATAAATAATAAAATAAAACAAAAGTAAAAGAAAAGAAAATAAGACAAGTTATACAGTTTACAATCAGATGGCTTAGTTAAAAAGAGAAATATGAAAGATGGTTAAACGTAAATTAGATAAATTATTTGAGATTTTGATTGGAAATTTGATGAGGAATAGGGAAGATAAATAATAGAAAAAGGCGTAGGACGAATAGATACTTTAAACTTTAAATAGATAGTAAGTATGGACAAACAATTCTACCATAGATAATACTAGAAATAAAATAAAGGTTTACCAAATGCCTGCGATCGTATTATCATATAATCGTACTAATTTTGATAATATGTTAGGTAAATATTTAGTGGATGATAAAGCACCGAATGTATAATATTAGTTTTAACTATATGAGGAATAATTAATTTCACATTTTCATCATTATCCATGAGTATTCAAATATTTTATATGATAACAATGGTTTAGCGATACATAGATACATATTATCTAATTTCAATAACAAAAATATATTATTAAATGAGATACCATTTTTGTACACTTTACACCACATAATAATATGTACACTGTACAGTGTATACAAAGACGTGCTCAAGGAGGTGGTGAAGGGGTGTCATAGGGATTAAACCCGCCTTATTTATCCATGAAAAATCGTAGTATGAAAAAATTTAATTTGTATTATCAATTTTGTGTTTAAACGTTCCTTTCACCCTATGAAAAATTCTTGAATACACGTCTAACTTTAGGTATAGTATGAAATTGCAAGTGTACTATAACAACCAACGCTTCAAATTTAAAAATTGTGTACCAAAAAGATTAACTTATTAATACTAAAATATAGTTAATAAGTTAACCTTTTTTTAAACTTTTAAACTCAACTATTTAATTGTTTATGCAAATTATCCAGTAATTATATTAACGCTTTAACGAATTATACTAGTAGCCATAATAGATACATATTTTAATCAAAATTCAGTACAATTATTAATATTAAGAAATAAGTCGGTACTTAATATTTAAAAAAGTGGATTCTATCAAATTTATTAGGTACATAAATATATATTTGAGTAGTTTGGATTTTGATCCAATGTTTTCTCGTGGAATATAAAATAAAAACTTTATTTTTAATTATATTAAATTTATATATGTATTATATATTTTTGTTTAATTTTAACTTGAATGAAAAAATGATGTAATGAAATAATTTTGTATGCATATTATTTATTCTACTAACAATTTATTTAGTTGTTTAATTTTTTTTATCTACACACAATTTTAATAAGTTCAAATTACCTATGTTGATAATCTTGTAAAAATAATGTAAAAATACGGACGACTAACATGCTCGTAATTATTTACTGTAAACCAGTTCCAAAATGTATCGTTGTAATTCAACATAGCACATATTAGTATATACATAATATGTACTGATAATACCGTAAATTCCTACCTACTATTCATGAAAATTTACACTTTAGGATATGTTCATTATAGATTTGATCAATTATCGCAATTTGGATAATTTGTATACAGGTGTATATATATATATATATATACTTTAACCGTAGCTTATATATTGATTCTTAGACTATTCTTTATTTTATCACAATTTTCATTTATTACATCCATTGACATGTAAATCATAGGTATGTGGTACATCTGGTAAATCCGTAATCGAGGAGAAGTTTTCAAACTAGCCATTCTTTATTTGCAAAAAAAATGGCATTTATATACGTAAACACAGATTGTGATTTATTTTCTAGTAAACTTCTTAAAAAAAAAAAAAAATATTGGCAATATAGTTAATGGATTATTATTTTACGGTAGGTATCATTTATTTTCGGTTTTAAGAGGTCCCTACGGCCTACACGATCAATAATATTAAAATTATGTCAATATCTTGTACAATAAACATCTTGTCCAAAAAACATCTCAATATGAATGTCCAATATCACACTTGAAAATTGCTGGTTGACCAACTAACTATAAAACCTAACCTAATTAAAAATCGTTCGATGCTAATGTGACATGCATGTTAATGTTAAAGATTATCTGTATTTTTTTATTATTTTTTTTTTGCTATTACTTATTATTTAATTTTGTTAAATAAAATAATTGTGTGCACGCGTAAATTTGGTTGAAACGATAATATTATAATAACCTGTAGGTATACGAACTCGGTCTAAATTAGGACCAAGATTCGAGCTCCAGCCAGACTCGAAATTACTTATGTCGCATGTTTATAATTTACCGAAAACTATACCTAATGAAAAGGCAGTCTCGCTCTCGGGAAGTACCTGCGAGGACCCTTAAGAGTGAGGTATATCTAATATTTGTACTTGGTTTGGATATACGAGTATGTTGCGATTATTTAAAGTGTTTTTTTGTTCATTGAATTGTGTTGTTTTCTCTCGTTTTAAAACTTTCAACTCAACAGTGTTTAGTTAATTTGAGTGCTATGTAGGTACGTCATAAAGTGAATTGACGCAATAATATACGCATAAAATAAAAATACTTTAAAATTATATATATGTTATTGAAAAATGGCCAACAAGTAAAGTTTTGATATTTTAACCATGTTTATATAGTACTATGATAAATGATTATTGTACATTTTCAGTTTCTTGCTTTACAACTTTCCAATGTATAACATTTTTCGGTTATTTTCAGTAAGTTTCCTTAACGCTTAAGAGAACTGGAAAAATTTGAAAATTACATATTTAAAGTACCGACTAGAATGACAATTCCATCAAATAACACATCAAAATGCACCAAATCGATCGACTCCTGTCCAAAAATATACTCGTAGAAAATTAACACAATTGTAAAATGAATAGCTTCTTCGTCTCGCCTAAAATATAAAAATTTGATCAAAGAAAGTTTGAAAGTTGAAAGTTGTAAGGTTTAAATATAGGTTGATATATATATTTTTGTGACTTACATTATTTTTAGAACGGTAAACGACGGATATACTCGCAAATTTGTTTACCAATACATTCACTGGGTGTGAATCCCTTCCGATGGACTTTTTTCTTAATGCAGTACACGTCTGTACAGTCTCATATATTACAGTACACATTCGATATCTTGTTTTCATGTATAAAATAATGATAGTACATATTATATTTTGCGATATGATAACTGCACAGCAGAGTGGTAGTACTAGGATAGTGCAACTCTATATAATTGAAAATATCAATGCATATGCTTGTGTCTATATTACTGCAAAACTGAGGCAATAATTCGGATCCGGCGCAGTGCTGCGCTCTAGTGGCTATAAGTCGTTTAATAAACATTTTCATTTGATTTGATAATTTTAGAGAAATAATGTAAATGTCTATTTATTATAGAACACAATTTTTTAATAAAATGATTAATGAATTGATTAGGCACTATTAATAATTAGTAAGCAGCGCTGCGTCTGATCCGATTTTCAGCAGCACTAAAGGAACACGCGTCCGACATGATTTGACAGACCTGATATTTTTAAGACCGTGGGCAGTAGAGATAAAATATGGTCCATAACCGTGCAGTTCATCACATAATAACATTTTCCGGCTGGCGGTTTTTATTTTTTGTTATCGAAAACCAGGTGGATTGAAAAGGAATTCCACCCGCCCGCCTAATATAATATTATGATTATTCCGATTACACTATATAGTTGAAAATTTCGCTGGGGTCGCTACCTATACGGCACAGAGGAGCTTATTTCTATGATTTAATATGATATTGTTTTATTGGAATTTCGTGAAACTTTGAACTTTTTCGAGGAAATTGCATGAGTAGAAACAAATAATATAAATTATAAACAAATACATGTATTTTTTATTATTATATAAATATAATTTTTATACATAGGTAGGTAGTTATTATTGTTATTACTTATTTATAATCATTATAATATAATATTATAATGTAAGTTATTACGTTATATTATTACCTATATTGTGTCTATTGGATATAGGCTATATATCAAATTTAAACTAATTTAGACATTTTTTTTAAACGTTTTTCATTTTCATTTTTTTTCCCATCTGTACTTGGAAAATTAATGAATATAACTACAATATAATTTTTTAATTTGTTGATGTTTAAAAATATTAAATTTAAAAATGTCGTCCAGATACAGATTGCGTACCAATATTATTTTAAAATTGAAAGAAAAGATAAATCATTGCGTTCGAAAAACGATTCTGAGCGATTATGTTCAATATAATCATATACCTAATTTAAAAAATATATTATGCAGATATAGGTAACCATGACGATTTTATTTGTTATTTTATTATTTCCTCTTAACTTGTAAAATATTTCCGTTATAAAAACGGCCCTAAATGACTTGTTATTTTTCTCAATTTAACGTAATTTTTAAGGACCGTTAACATTGTTGGGCATCCATAGAAAAATAAATATTAATCCCAAAGCAGATCTTAATGTCTTGGCTCAAAGGTCTATGAAATTTGATATTGTTTTGTAGATTTATTAATAATATTAAAAAATTATTTAAATACGTAATGACTTGATGTATTCTCTATCGTAATGAAGGGGTAGCTAATTTTGTAATTAATTTTTTTGGATCCCCCTATATCGAAAAATCCTTAGAACGCCAGTGTATATACTCGTATATACTATTAACAAAAAAAAGAGATACGTATAATTTATATTGAAATAATGAATTTAAAGTGAATTAATTTAAATACTTCAACAAAAATTAGGGATAAAATAATTGAACAAACGTGATTTTATAATAAATGTACATCATAAATGCGTAGGTATATTTATATATATATATATATTATCAATATACTATTTGTTTAAATTTGTTCGTATCATTTATTAAGATTTATATTTCAACCTTGAATAAAATATTAATAATGACAATATTAATGTCAAAAGGTATCTTCTAATTTCATGATTATCCAAGAAGTGGTTAAAATTTTATTATTCCGATTTAGTACTATACAGTTATAATATTTAGTGCAAATTATTTTATTTAATCTATAAAATTACTTTCTTTTGATTTATAACAGTTTTCTGTATTTTTTGATATTTTTCTTCGCACATGGGAAATATTTAGTATACCAACGAAAATTTTGATAAATATTATTACCATCAGAAAGCTCTTACCCCAAGAAATCCTTCTTGGCGTCTACCCGAAAAAGTGTAGGTATACATATATATATAATATATAAAAACATAGACATACCCCCATCATTGTAAAACCGATATATATTCCTTGATCTACTCAGAATCGAAAAAGAGATAGATTTTATATTTATAATGCTTATATTCAAATCCACATCCATACCTAAATCTACAATTTTAACATATAAATAATAAAATGAAAAACATTTCGTTAAAAATCGAGGAGATTTTTTCCAGGTAATAAAAATACTAATTGAGTGGAGGGTTTCATCGTCGATTATATTTACTGTCAAAACAAATACTAAAAATACTGTGATATATATATCTAAATATTAACATAATGTATATATATTATATAGGTATTAATAAGTAATTTGCACAGTTATATTATATAACTATATTAAATAATAATAAGCAAATATAATAATTATTTACTAACGCAGTACCTAGTGTAGATAAACTTCTGACAAAACATTTGGTACAATAACAAATCGTTAAATCGAAGGGTTTAAACACAAAATTGAACTAGAAAAATAAAATATGAAACTGACAAGTGTGTAGTCGAGTGGAGTAGATTTATCGCGAGAAATACAGCAGTATTCATTATTGAAACACTCAAATGCCTGTCAACTACAAAATATACGATAAAGATAGAATATGGGTAGATACCATGTCATATATATGTACCTATACATAACACTGGGGAAAAAAAAAGTTTAAAAAAAAATACAATATATTATGTATTACTATAAAGAGATAAAATGGCGCAAATGTGTTATAAAATTATATAAATGTATTGTCATAAACATGTATATAATTCAAATGAATATTGTCGTCCGATTTATAGAATAACTTTTTAAAAAAGAATAATTTCACCTATTTTGAACTGACAAAATACATTTATTCGGACAAATCGGATGAACGTATATATATATATCCTATATATATATATATAGGAATATATATATAGACAAATCTATATTATTTTATTTTTTTTTTATCAATAAAGGTCGTTCATAATAAATATTAAAATAAATAATTCAATATAATTATATAATAGGTATTCGTTTTTTAAAATATTATTTATTTCGGGGGAAAATTTTCCCCCGAAAATGGAAATAAAAAAAAGTCTTGAAATTTTGAATAGAAATCAGAAACCAAATAACACTTACCTACCTATTATCTGTTATAGGTATGAGAAAGTAACATAATAATGCAATTTTGCGAAATAACGTAACGAAAGTTACCTACTTATTACTGTAACGTTTACTTGCTTTTTCGAGTATAACCTTAACGTATCTTCTTTAGGTATTTATTTTTTACAGTAACGCACGAGTAACAACGTTAATTAATTATAAAAGTATATAAAAATATATATTTAAATATATATAAATTATACATAGTCAATTTGTAAAATAATGCGTTTATTTTTATAATTGCTGTATAAAAATATTAATAAATGTATCTAAGACCATAATGTTGCGTATAGGCAAAATAATAGATACCTATTTTAACAACTTTACGGTTATAATGCAATTTGTATCATAGTTAGAAAAGAAATAAAAAGATTTTACATTTGAATTGTGTTTATATTATTCTTGATATTGAATAGTAATAGATAATAATAAATTAAATATATTATAATTAGTTACTATTAAGTAATAAAAAAGAAAATCTGTATTACTCTTGTATTTAGGTAACGCGAAAAAGTAATCTAATAAGGTATATTTTTATTTTATAAATGGTGACGTAATTTATGTTACTTTTTAAAAGTAACTTTTCCCACACTGTTAATATGACATATATAAGTATATTTTGTAGAATCAACAAATTGTTTGAGTCTAAATGAATTTTTAAAATATAATTGTAAATGTAAAACTGATAAACACTTGTTTTTACACATAAATAGTGTATACTCAGTATAGGTATAGGTAAATTACCATTTTTATTCGATTTATATTTTATTTTAAAAAAATATTAATAAATAGACTTTCAGTGAATATTTAATTATTTTAGATTTTGAGTAAAACGATGAAGTTATTAATTTTATAATGATTTACTTACTTATTTAAGTAATTAATGCCTGGACAGGCAGTTTTCATATAATATACAATGAGTAAAATATACAGACATTAGAGTGATAATGATATTAATACAACCTTAGAATTGAATTGAATTATTATAGATGGAAGTTAAATAACGTAACATTCTATAGAGAGGATAATTCCTCTTGTTAATGATGTTTATTTATTATTTTTTCATTTTTCTGTGATAATTTTTTCGACCAGAAGGAGTCGAGAAGTACTTTAAACATGACATTTTTCAATTTTTCCAGTAGTTTTCTGAAGCTTGAAAAAAAAATAGTTTTCTATACTGTGTATGACTTAAGCCTTAAGATATAAATTCTTATACAATGTAGCTGCACATTTTTATTCAATGGGGAAGGGGATAAGCGGGTTTCAATTTTTATTCAACTCCAAAAATTATATTAAAATAAAATATATAAATATAATATTAATACAATTTGTGGTAATGTATTAGAAAAATATAAATTAGAATCCCGGATAAAGTCAGGTATAACAGCTAGTATCTATGGTAGTATCTAGGTAATAGATTTAATAGATATACATTTTAAAAAGAGCTTCTTTGAGAGTAAATTAATTCTATAGTTTGTATTTTGGAGATATTATTTTTAACTCTAAAATATTATTTTCTATATATTTTATTATAAATGTTTTACCTCTAAAATCATTATAAAATGCATTTTTTTGTTTGTTTATCACAAATATATTTTTGAACAAATGTCTTGATTACATAACAATAAAAAGTGGTACCTACGGATAGGACAATATTTTTGGATTATTTTAAAAATATATTTTAACATTTTTTAATTGTTAAATATTCATTTTTCAAAAAATGTCTTGAAAATTTTGCTTTTATAGAACCCATTGAAAATAAATTATATGGCATCCCCTTTAAGAAACTACAAAATAAAAATCTAAATATTACATTTTCAAAGTACCAAATAGAACTAATTTTCTATATCAAAACAGCTATTTACTCAAAAACTATTCGACTCCGTCTAGGTTTAAAGTTGCTTATACAGAAAAAAAAAAAATGATAGATTCCTCGTTCGATCTAAAAGTTGGATGGTTAACAATATTTAAATAATTTGAAATTCCGATTATCTAAAATTATTATAAGCACCCAAAAAATACAGTAGTTTTCTCTTACGCGTAAAAAAATATTGGGAAAATGTTAATACTAATATTTTAAAAGTGCAAACTGAATTTAAAATTTTCTACCGGAAATGGACTATTAAATAAACAAAATAATTTGTATGGTTAAGAATATTCTATAATTATTTGGATTATCTGGATACATGTTACATTATTTACCTGTGTATTTAGGTAGGGGAAAGTTCTGTATGACTGACAAAACCATATGATGCTGTTTTAACAACTAATTTTTTGAAAATTAATATGATTGGATTTCTCTATTGTTATTAGTAGTTACATATCTATTTTTGCAAAAATTCTTTCTCAAATACACATTATCTCGTATTTTGTATTATCACTAAAATAGTGTTTATTGTTTAAATTAGAATTTTTTGAAATTAATAATAGGTATTGTTAAAATAATGTGTCCTTGAAAATAACTAAAAAATCCATACTATTTATACATTGAATTTTGAAGACTACTATAAGTATTTTTAATTGTATAACTGTTACTTTAAAATAATAGATATACTATGAGGCAATACTTTTGAGGGAAAATCGTATACCTTTACACAAAATTGCCGTTGGAAAATGTATTTAATATTATTTATTTTTGTTTTTTTTGTTAAAGACGGTTCGTGCTTATACAATAATGTCAACACATCATTTTTTTTATGCTAGTATAAAAAAAAGTTAATAATAGTGTTAATGACAGGGAAATAAGCTAAACAAATGCATAAACGACCTACTCCTAAAACCTTTTATAACTTCACACTTTTACTTTTACAATAAGGACATGTGATATCCTTTTCCCTCGCCCTCTATTATATCACCGTTTATTTCCATTATTATATATTTTGTAATGAAAATAAATAAAAATAACATACAATTTTTTTCAAATAAATTCAAGAAAATGAAAATTTCATAGACGAAATTCTTACTGAAATATACTTCTATAGACACAAAAAAATTATATATCACTAGGTACATACTTTTTGAATTCATATTAAACATATGAATTTTCGTATTGCACACTTTATGTCATACTGCACACTAAAATAGGATGTGTAAAAGATATAGAATATAGGTACCTACCTCGTTGAACATTACAATACAATTTAAAAAAATATACTATAACCATAACTTATAACAACTGTTTTTAATTTTCTTGAGAACCATTGATATTGTTAACTTAATATTTATAGTTAATATTTCCAACTATAAAAATATCATTATTTTTTTCCCCAAAAACGAACACCCATGGACAATATCGTGTGTTAGAAAACTTAAAAAAACGAAAATTTCACCTAGATAAAGTTGAATTATAAAAAAATCCTTTTAATGACTAGTTTTGTGGTTGAACATGGTTGGTAGATTGGTACTATCCCGCCTTCCTTACGCCTATTTTATATCAGTGATGGTCGTAAATAAATTAGTGGGTACACGCTCCATTCAGGCATGTAGCCTAGGATGTTTTACATAGGTAGTCAAAAGAATGTCAAAAGACGAATTTTTTTACTAAATATCGAAAAAACGCTTTCTAAAACGGTAAATAAGTGGAAAGGCTTAAAAGAATTGAGAAGATCTACTCATGCCATTAATTTTTATAAGGGGATCTTGCCTGTACGATATTGAATTAAGCCATGCATGGGGGGGGGAATCAGGTACAGTGGCGTAACTAGGGGGGGATCAGAGGGGCCATGGCCCCTCCCATGGGCCTTTGTTTTTATAGCTATTTTATATGATCTAATTTTAACAATAGTAGCTTTATAGTTATAGTATAAGGTCTATGGCTTATTTATTATTAACGTACTTAACGCATGTTTTCACGATAAACATAATTATTTTTTTATTATCTTATCAATATCCTAAACTTGTGTTTGTTAAATTCAGTAACCAAGTTTCATTAGGTTAACCACGATAATATGTGATAAGCAAAAGATAATATATTATCTATGTATGCATAGTCATAGATAGCCGTTCTAATATTCAAGTTCTAATTTCTTGAACTATTAAAGGTGTATAAATTATCAAATTAATATCTATATAAGTATAAATCTAAAGTAGCATAAGAGTTAAGCTTGGCGTTAGCTAACATAAATAAATATGAGTTAAACTATAACAATGCAGAGAAAGATATTTTGTTGGCATTTTCTAAAAGATCTCCCAGAAGGATGCAAATGTTAGATTGGACACAATGAATAAAATATATTTTGCCTAGTTAATAAGTTCATTTTTCAGTTTTTATCTAAATATTAACATTATATTTATTACATATTATTTATTTACTATAATTTATTAGTTATTAGTTATTATGTTACCTAAGCATTAAGCATTCTAGTAATTAGTAAATATTTTATTAATGCAAATATTACTTTATTAAATATAATAAAAAAAACAAAAATGTTATTTTAATTATGGTATTTATTGGCCCCCCCTTGCTTAAATCCTGGCTACGCCACTGATCAGGTACCAAGTTTAAACCCTGTACTGCCCAAACCTACCAAATCCTAAATTTATTTTTAAAATAAATTCAAAAATCACGACTACACATACCTACATATTCGTATCTAAACAATAAACATATACCTATATACAGTATAGTAGTTCTAATGATTTTTCTAATCTATGAATTGTATCTCTTTCTTCCCTCAAACACGTGTATTTGTATTTTATAATGCCGACAATTCTAGTAGGAGTGGAGCGCTTATCCGTTTTCTGGTATCGAATTGCATCAAGCTGGTAGGTGCTTTAGAGAAGTCAGTTTTCGATTTTTTCAATAGTTTTTTTTTTTTAATGCGTAAGGAAAAACTGCCGACAAAACACATAATAATTATAAAACACGATTACACAAATTCTAGATTTATTATATCTTCGTAATTACTTGACATTTGTACAGAGTACGTATCAGCTTGTATATTGATTTACTATATTTTTCCTATAAAATATTATCTCAATTTTGGGGTGTCTATAGCAAATTCAAAATCGTGAAATATATATGTAGATATTTTATACCGAAATTCGTTCAGAATTGTTTTATCGAAAGACATTTTAAATCATATTTTATAACACAATATTACCTATATTATGTATATATTAATTATACAATATTAGCGCTATAACGTATCAAATAATCAAATAACAAAATATGTTTTGATTGTGCTTAAAAAAGATATTTTACACTATTTTTATTTTGTAAACATTTGCAGAACTTAATTTGATTCCATATTTATTTCAAAATGTAGCAGTTTAATACAAGTCTGTTGGTATACGATCGTGGTATACCCACGGATTTAATAATATGTTTAAAAAAAAAATTAGTAATGAGTATACCATTAACATATACACTCCACTACATCACCGCATAGGTACAAATAAAAATGAAATAATTGATTTGAGTTAAGTTATTGCTTATTGTTAACTCAACTGGCATAAACACTAGTTAACATGCCGTGTCCACTACGTCTGATTATAATATACATATTAAAACTATGCCTATACCCATGTAATATGCACCTGTTAGTATCATATCACTGCACTTGTTAGTATAATAGTTATGAGCGTATACATAGGTCTCACTTAAAATGGCTTAGGTTTCACCTATCTACAGTGCACATAACCTCCACTTAACATGCCCGTAAAGTTTCATAGCACAGTCAAAATTTAAGTGTACCGTAGTTAGGTATTACTTAAATAAGTAATCCTTAAAGATAATTTTTTCTTCTATGATATTAACTGTTTTTCAAAATATAAACATGTAATTTAAGACTCTAAAATAGATTTTTCTTCAAATAAAAAGAAACATGAAGTTTGGTCAAAAATAATGATTGAATTTAATTGATATGGCCAAGTCAAAAAGGTAATTTGTATATAACAGATATTTTTCGCAGTCGCATAACGTATTTCGTTAATCATACTAGTACCTACCTAAGATTATATTGTTCAATGTTGTTATAAAATGTTTATAGAGAAAAATTAAAAACTTAAAATTTTTGAATTTAATTATTTGTTCAATATAGGTACTTACACTTGTATGAAGGTAAAATTTGATTACATAATAGAATTAATTAGAGGAGTTAATTTTAAAATTTAGATGTTGAACAAAACTTTTAAGTTTTGATGTCGAACTCGAAAAACTTTAGTTTCTTTAACACTTCTTCAATTTTTTTTCTTGCAAAATTTGACAATTGTCAACTTAAATAATCAAAAATAAGGTTATCAATTTTGACAAAAAGTTTGATGTTCGAAAAAATATCGATTCGACTTTTACTACTTAAGTTTGACTTTCGAACACAAACCAAGTATAAATAGGTAAATCTTTTTAAAAACTGGAGAGGACAAAACAAATTCAATTGGATCATCCAGATCCCCGATGTACCTTCTAGGTGTGGGTTCAACATCAGCAAGCCGCATAAGGTCAATGAACTCAAATAAATCGTCCATATTTATTTTAAGTGTAAGTGTATTACTCATGTACCACTATGTAGGTAATATGATAAATGATTAACTATAATCAGAGTTTACGTGGCACGCCAAGTGTGGTCTATCCACCACTTAATTTTTACGGAAACCTTAAGTAACAGTACAACCTTAAGAGTAACTATGCGACGCATTTTTACGGGACTGTGCTTAGGTGACACTTAAATTTAAGTTTTAAGTAACCATTAAACGACTATGCAATTAGTAATTTTATTCTGAAGTTCCAAATACTAGCTATCTACCTTATTTGTCCGTATAGGAACGTCACCAAATGTTAACAGTTGTGAAATTAATTGATATGGGGGAAAAAAAAAAAAAAATCAATACACACATTATTATAATCGGACAAGACTGCGCCACCCCGAGTGTGGTTTTTCTCGGATAAGGTATGGTTATGTTGTACACAGGTAGCCTACTAAATTGTTTAGAATGTGTCACGACAATAATAATGCCTGCGTGTAGCCTCGCGAAACGAAACCAAAGGAAGCGTAAACGTTCATTCGACCGTCATTGACGTAGTAATATCATTTTATAACAATAACGAAACAATGTATACTGATAACAATAATATATAATAAGCACTTACACTTGTACGTCTACGTGCGTTCAAAGCGAAAAATACGCGTTCGGGAAATGTTCGTCGACACTATTTAATATAATACGTACACCCCAAGTGTATAGATTATTTTATATTGTAATATAAAAATACCTGTTGATGTAGGCGTGTTATTATTGATAGACACGACCTTTTCGACTGCGGCAAGAGTGTGATGTACGTCTACATTATATTCATGTGTGGTATAAGAATAAATAAATAAAAAAAAAAAAACCAATAATAATAATAATAATAATAATAACGAACGACGACGACAAGAGGCGGAGAAAAAAAATTTGGACCACTTCGAAGAAGATGGTCAGCGCATAATAATATAACATTCATTATATTGTACCCGGGTGGGGGGGGGGGCCGGACTGTCGGGGCCCCAGAGGTCGGGTACACGGAAATTCGGTAAATACGGTGGTTTTTTTTTTTTTTTTTTTTTTTTTGTCCGAAAACTGTCACACGAATGGACGCATGACGGATTCGCCTAACATGTTATAAAGGTATAGTGCGTACGTACATATTATATATTGTTGTGTTCGTCGGCGATTTCCGCGTGAATTCGTTAATCGCGCTAATTTCATCATTCTGATTCACTAGATGACCGTGTACGCCTGTAACACAATGGGAAAATATTTGGTCGTAAACATTTTTGGGAAAACGGTCGCGTTTTCAAACCCGTTTTCGCCGGAGGAGACGTGCGTCACGATTGAAATACGCTTATTTTATAACATTATACATTGTGTTGTACGCAGTGTGTCGTATATACGTGTCCACATAACGGGCGCCCGCCCGCTATAAACTCGACCCGGTTTCGTGTTATCTGTAATGACGTGCCCGAAGAGTTCGTTCCTGGGCGGCGACCTCCGACCTCCGGTCCGCGGTCTTGCGGAGGCCGATGGCACATCTCGCGGCACCGAAATTCCACCGTTTGCACAAAATGCGGTGGAAAAAAAAAAAAGAAACAATCGTTTGCCCGCACACGTTTATATACATACTAATAGCGTATTCGATTCAATGCACTTTTTGCACTCAGTGTGCACTCGGTGCAAAAACGTATTCGATTTCACCACAATTCGGTGAACTGGTGTATTTTTTCGTATTCGATTTAATTGAACGAGCGATCATCCTGCACCGCCGATTTTGCGAGTGTAATTACTATCACAGAATCTGTATTACTATTATAAACCAGGTTTCTCGATCGAAATCAATAATATGTTAAAAAAAATGTATGCTCATCGCAATAATAAATTAAAATAATTTTAATTTCAAAATAGTTTTTTTTCCATGATAATACTATTTTGTATTCGATTAGAAAAAAATAGTGCAGAATCAGTGATGCACTCGTAGAGTGCATACATATTTTCAGTGCACTTTGAATTCGTCAAATCGAATACGCTATGATACTATTAACACTGGTAGCCCCGCCGTTCTGCGCGCATTTCCCGTACGGCGTCCACAGATACCGTTGACGGTAATCAACGTTTGCAGGGGGCAAATCCCTATAGAGGAGATTAGTGTGACGTCACGATCTATAATGATAACGCATCTGGTTCCAAACAAACCGTTATCACGGTTCATTCCATAAGAAACTCATTGTCTGTAAATAGCATATTCTACAGACTTACAGAGTTATTCTTCATACAAATCTGAAATATTAAGAAAATAAAATCTTGTAAATTTATTATACAATTTAAAATTTAGTATAATAATAGGAGGAAGACTAGATGTTTGATCGATCTTAAAAAGTTGTATAGTTATTTTTACATTAGTAATTGCACCACCATAATGAAATCTAAATCAATAAACAAAAACTAAGTTCACCTCAACATTATTTAATTTATTTTCATGCTAGAATGCACATTTCCTTTTAAAATTCCCAAAACAAAATTGCAAGTGTGTACATT
>JAIPRL010004263.1:0-29024 GCA_025469235.1 Pemphigus obesinymphae
GACGGTAAAATTATTATCAAATTTGTTTGAAAGTAATTTACGCGGGAAACAATCGTGGAAGCCCTGACGAAAAACGGTCACCTGGAGCATGACAATCGCGGCTCACTTTTCGCTGGCCGTACTATAACAATATTATTACCTACTACCGGACTTATACTATTCGCGATTATAATGTCGTTGTTGATATGTTGATTTTTTTTTTATAGTTACCGTAGTGTGGTCAATAACCTCGTCTTTTTTTATTAATAAAACACAGTTGCTGCGCGGATGTATTATTATGGGTTTTATACAGGTGTTCTGTATTTCAGGAATAACAAATAATTCTTGGCTCAGGTCAAGAACTGTCCGGTTTTCCTTCAAAAATTCACGTCCTATTATACCTGCCTCAGGAACGGGAAAATGGTCGTGTACGACATCGAATTTCATTTTAAAATCTGCCCCCATCTATGTTCAAGGTGATAGTTACTGTCCCATACGTAAACACTGGTACCTACAGAATTAACTATCTTAATATCTCACTTTTTACTTTCGTCCGTTTAACGATGATAGCTTAACGACACACATATCTGCGCTGTTATCTACTAAAAATTGTATTGTCGTGGGTTCAAATTCTCGTGAATAACAAGTAACGTGTTCTTTTTCAATATTATGCGAAATAATTCTAACATGATTATCTTTTAATTCGTTCACTGATCGACTATTTTGAGTTCCCGAACTTTCTCCTAATTGTTCCTTCTTCTTTTGTTCGTTAAATTTACGTTTTCTGTACACTCACTAATATCATGATTTTGTCTTTTGCAATATCGGCAATATTTTATGCTTCCCCTTGAATATTCTCTGTTAAATTCGACTTTCGGTTCGCAATTTAGATTTCGGAAATTTGAATTTCTATTCTCGCTCGATCGGCATTCGTTAACTGTAATGTAATGTAATTTTACCGCATTTATGGCATTTAACATTAGTTTTAAAATGTTTTCCTTTATCAAATTTGTTATTAGTCCCCCAATTCTTTTTAAGTTTTTCGCATGTTTTTTCCCCTTTCGTAGCGATTAATACGGTCTCCTTAAAATTTTCGACGTTACGCGCTTTTAAAATAATTCAAATTGCAAAATTAATAGCCGCGACAAAAACACTCAGAGCATGTGCCTGTATAGTACTGGCAATTATCGCGGACTCGCTAGGAGTTTTATTCGCGGTAAGTGCGAAACTAACCGGTTTTCAAAAAACGATTAATCGGAATAATCGCGCAGCCCTAATATTAACTACAGTTTTTATTTTTTAGTAATTATTATACAACATAATATTCGAGTAGGTATATGAATACGTAAGTACGTCATATTAATACATTCTTCCATATTTAAATATAATTATATACATGTTATATTATGTAATTGTAACAATTTTAACCTACCTATATTATTATTTATATTTATAGGTACCTATTTATTATTTTAAATATTAAATTAATATTTAATTTAATTTAATTCGTATTATTACCTATATTTGGGTTGATTGTGCATAAAATACACACCATTGATAACTGTTATAAAATAGGTTTTTTACAATTTTCAATTATTTACAATTTAGCGGTTATTATAATAGTTAGGTGTTCTTCTGCATTGATAGCCAGCTGGTATTCTTGATTTTTTTTCCAATTCGTTTTGTTCCCTTCAAATATTTTTCCAATCACGATGTCTTTTTCGAAAAGTGACAATATTGAAAAATGTATATTGTCGGTTAAAGATATTCAAATATATTGTATTCATTACCGCCACCGCCACCACGGGCAGTGTGTGCGGACCTTTAATTATATTTAAAGTTATAGCGCCCGCAGACAATTGACAAAACAAATAATGTATCTACAATTTGTGGAAATGATTAATTGATACCTATATGAATCGTATAAAAAGGATTGATTTTTTTTTACGAGGCTATCATTTCACGGACTTGCATAGAAGTACCTAAATTATATAATTGTCAATTGTTTGACACCCGCTGATGGGACTTTTGACATCTAAAATTTTTACACGTAGGACAATATTGACACCCATTTTTTTTTTTTTTTTTTTTGTATATTTGACACTTAAATTTGATAATTGAATATATAATACGTAATAGTAATAGGTACTATAAAATAAAAAATGAATATATAAAGATAAAAAAGTATATTAATTATAATTTAATGTTTGATTACGATACGGCTTTTAAAAAATTTATAATTTCACAATTTGTTCTAAATTGTGATGTTTTACACATATTTTAAAGTCTTTCTTCATTTTTATTAATTTTACAATTTATTTTAACGCCTGTATTTAATTTTAAAATGTCCATTGAGGTAATGGAGTTCATCATCTGTAAAGCTTCAATGAAAATATATATATGAGGATGTTCAAATCTAATTAATTGTTGGAACTTGTTGTTCCAACCTTCTAATATATTATTAGTTCTACTATAACCTAACTTTGTTGCATTGTGCACATTCTATATATATATGGAGAAAACATAGATGGACTTCTTTTGAAGCACATATTATTTATTAACTTGTAGTATCCATTGACATGTGTTTTATCAAAATATGTCAAAATATCATCCACGTCACTATCATATGGAAAAATATTATATAATTCTCTCATTCCTATCAAAAAAAATTTTAAAATTTAAAAATATAAGTAAACAATACAAAATAAAATATTAGTATCTATACCTTTTTTAATAATGTTTAGCGGTAAAAAGTCCAATGCATTTATCATTCTTACTGAATTACGAAATTCTTTATTTTCTTTATATTTTATCGCCAAACAAAGATTTTGGACTCTACGCCACACACTTTGGCTAAGATGGTAATAGCACAATTGAATGGAAACACTGTCTTTAAAAACTTCTTCAATCGCGTTTATCATAGCATGTTCAAAATCAATAGAAAATAACTTCACTAATGAACATGTATCTTTGAGTGTCTGTAAAAGTTCTACATAAACTGCTTGTGTTTTTTTCGGCAATAACGCATAAACGACAGGTAACGGTTTCATTTTATAAATTACGTGGAGTACGTAAATTTGATAAAATCCTTTTGGACAAGAAGAAAATGTTCCATCCATGAACACGTGATTACTCTGTGATAATATGTTTAAGCAGTCTGGAGAAGCGAATATAATTACGCGACTGTTAATAGATAGATTATCATAAAATAAAAAAATTTTGATGATGAGGTCCTGCTGTCTTTGTCCACTTGCCCTCTAACACAAATTCTTTCGAAGAAATTGTAGGATATGCTTTATTACGAATTCTCCTTAAATTTTCTTTGACACTATTTTCATTTGGCATAAAACAAACAGCTTCGTCTGTTAGTTTGGTCATTTCTTTCGCGTACCTATACTTTAGAAGGAATATCAAAATTGTTATATTTTCTTTCATCGCATATAAAGCACGGCATATTTCAGATTTAGCAGAATCAGGATTATGAGAATGTTGTTAGAATTTTATAATTTTTGTTTTGGTTTCGTCCGTTGTTACACTACTTTTGCACAATTTTTGTTTTCGTTGGTCACAAATATATCTTAGACCATTACATCTAATAACGTTTTTTTTGGAAAACATAAATATAATTATCCACTATTTCCACATTTCGATTGAATTACTTCGATGGAACTCATATTAAACTAATATTATTATTACTATTTAATAACGTACACACACTATCTGACTCACAACGGCGAAAGCATAGATAAGTACCTATATATGGGCGAAAGCGACTAACTAAATCGTCATTCCCCATGCGTTCGGTGTCAATTGTCCGTGTTCTAAAAATATCGGTTGTGGAATATCCGATATCAACAAAACTGTCGGGTGTCAAATGTCCGAATACCATTGGAATTTTCGCAAGTATATTATGCGGTTTATTATTATATTTTAATACAGGTAGGTGTACAATGTATAGAATCACAACTCATAACTTATAAGAATAGTCGCAAGTCCTTTTTCACGCAAATGTGTTTTATAAATAATTATTATTGTGGATAACGCCTTTGTTACTGTGTAAAGTACGATTTGATACTTCAAAATATAATTCACATCAAATCATAATCAAATTAAAATACTTTCAACTAGGTAACGAATGTTATACATATAAGTCAAATAGTTTTATGAACTGGCTGTTCCGATATAGAATTCTAGTGATGTACATTTTCATGAAATTTTTTCTTTGTGAACATTTTTATGGTAAATGTACTTTTATTAAAATACATTTTGTTGTTAAATAATAAATGCACAGATATTTTAAACTTCAATTTTATTCTTATTAAATATAAACAACTCTAATATAATTATTTCACCAAATGTGATCGATAATCGTACATTTAACGTTCACTGATCACAAAGAGTATAATATTAAGAGTAAATGATCTAAAACTTCTGTTATAAATAATAAAAAATGTTGGTACTCACTAATAACTTAGTAATGATTAAATAATAACTAATAAAATATAACCTCACATATTTAAATATTTAAAATGACCATGGAAAATTTCAGTGGAAACAAAAATATTCAATCTTACATCTTTACAATTACGTAACAAACGTTTAAATTACAGGTAAACTTTGAAAAGTTATTATGTTATGTAAGTTTATAAGTCAATTTTAGATTTTTCAGTAGTTCTATTAAGCGCAAAATAAAACCCTATCATTAGTAACGGCAAGTTGTTATAAATCAGAAAATAACCGAACTTCGTTCAGAATCGTTTTTTGAATTATATATTTGGAATAGGTACGATAGATCAGATAATCGCTATAAATATAAATAAAATAGTACAGATATAAAAAATGAGAATTTTCTATTTAAGATTTAACTGTGAGCAGAGCACTGCTTTTCGCTCCCCCCCTCCCCCTCCCCCTTCCAACCTCAATTAACGATCTTGCACACGTACGCAACGGATTTTCTGTAGAATTATGTTAACTTTGAGATAAAATTAAAACATCTCATTCGTACAATGACTATTTAAGTATGTATCACCATATTTAGGTACATATTGATAAAAAGGTATAAACTATAAATATCGAGGAATCCCGTTCTATCCTAGCTGCAAATGCATTTATTGATATAGGTACCCAATCTATGATAACTCAAATATCTCGACTATAATAATAATTGTATTTTTTTTTTTTTTTATCAGTATAGTTATTACTAAGTGGAAATCAAATCAATGCGGATGACAGCGTTCCTATAATATTAAAACCAAAAGCCTCGGGCTTTTGAATTTCTCTGCTACGACTGAAACTGGTACGGCTATTCAATTTAATTTTGTCATCCTGTAAACACTAAACAATAATCACGATGTTAAATTGCTCGATGACCTCTTAATATATTATACTCATCTATTTTAGTAGTGCGCACAGCAATATTATCCACACATATCTGTTTGTCAAAATTTAAAACAATAAAATTTAATATTATCAATAACAATACAATGTAATATTTATTTAAATTTTCCATAATAATGAAATTATATATTATGTAATGTTCTATTATAATATTATAATTTATAACAGGTGTGTAACAAAAATAAAAATAAAGCGAATAATCGTTCTGGTGATGAAAGATTTATTTTTTTTGTTGCAAGTTTTATTGTGCCTTTAATAAATGTCCTCGTCTATCTTGTCTGATTCGAAAATATTCTTCGATTTGCTATATGGAACCACGTCTTGTCAGTAACTGGTTAAAGTAAATACGGTTTAAAGGTACTTCTTCCGGTCACATTTATAAACAGTGTCGTGCATTATCTAGATAAATGTTTATCTTGTTTAGATAAAAGTAACTTGAATTATCTTTTTATCTTATCTAGATAAATAAAACGGTTATCTGCAGTAAATGATCTAAATAATTATTTTAATAAATGCTTTTTTCAATTCTATTATGTTTGTAGTTTATTTACAATGTACCTATTTTGTACATTTGGTATAGAGTTGAAATTTCAAAATTTTTAAATCTCGGTTAGAAGATTTGATTTTAATAGTACCTACCGGGAAATTATAATTTATGATATTATATATATTAAAACTTCTCAGTAATCACGATAATGAAACAGTACAATGGAAAAAAAATCGGTCGTTTTTAACTATTTATATACAAATATTCTTTAACCATCAGTCGCGTAATACTCTATAACATCAGTAGTCACGTGGGCATAGGCGTGTCTACGTGTCGTTCCTGTCATACACAGACACGACCTGCAAAATCAGCCGCAAATTTATATTTTGTCTGAATTACTATATGTTCTGTGCTATATTACAAATATATTCATGACAACATTTATTTTATGTTAGGTTATTTTTTCATGAATTTATTGTTTTATTTAATGTCGGTGGCTAATAGAAATTATACTACTATAAATTTTATTTTTTTAATGCGTAAGGAAAAACTACCCAAAAATGACGAAAAACCCGCAAAAATACAATTTTGTCAAATCAAGATTTTTCATTTCTACATAATATCGAAAATAATAACTATAAAATCTTGAAATTTACTTCGAATTTAGTAATATATTCAAGTTAATTGAAATTTTTTCAATTGTGGACTATTCATAAACATTTTAAATTTTGAGGTTTCTACGTTCTAAAAGGGGTAATTTTGGGTTTTAAGACCTGAACATTTTATACAACGTTAAATATACGTTACTTTAATTAAATTCAAAAATCTCAAAAATCTGTAGTCACGATTTTTTTTATAGTCATTTAAATTTTTTCAACAAAATTATCAATTTTGAGGTATTTAATCCAAATAGTTGGTAAAATTAGATTTTAATACCTAAAAAAATGTAATGTAACGTTAGTTGTGCATTATTTTAATTGTTTAACTAAATTTAAAATATCGTCGGGAAATAAGTATTTTAGATTTTGAGCGTAATGAGGGAGCTAGTCGTTTTCCAAGGATATTTATTTTTTTCTACGATTACTCTTTTAGGTAATATAGGTAATGTTAAATTTACTGAAAATATCATTAATATTAATAGTTATGTAAAGTACACCGAGGCTGCACTCAAAATCGTTTTTTTCGAGTTCAATGACTTATCATTGCTTTCAAATGCAATACATCCACCAAGAGTAAGTAAGTACCCTATCCGATAAGTGCTTCCACCCGACGAGCGAAGTGCACCTTATTTTAGATTTCATTGATAAATTAACAGCTATAACTTCTAAGACGATTAAAAATTGAATTAATATCCTAATTACAAATGATAGAACAAATTTTTGTATATTTTTATAATGTAATAATACTTTTCACCACCATTCCTGTGACCAGCTGCAGTTCGAACATGCATTTTCAAAATTGGCCATCGTGAAAACAAAAAATTTTGCAAGCACCATGGCTCATGAAAGACTTGAGTCATTAATGTTTTTCATTTTTATATATTCAGAATTTAGTACTTTGAATTTTGAAACAATTAATTACTTGGTTATGAGAGAAAAATGATGAAAAAAAAAATGTTAACTTTTTTTAGGGGGGGGGGGAGGGAGTGGGTGAGTGTATGACCCGCGAAGAAGTCTGGAAACGCCTATGCACGTGGGGTAAGTCAAGTGCAAATGTTTTACTCTTTATTTTTTTTTTCTAAGTAACCTTATGAGTTTTAATAATGTGTAAAGATAATACTCGGACTCCTGCAGGAACACTTTTGTTTTTGCGAAGAAATCGATCACTATAGGTGCTCTGCTTTTCTACTTTCGTCCATTTAGTAAGGGGGGAACCAAAGTCGAGTGATTTTTTTTTTTATTCTTGACTGATTACTCATATTTTAGTTTTATCAATCCGATTATGTTGCATAGTGCGATACGCGATGTCACACCATTGATTATAATATATAGTGATATAATATATAATAGTAATATAATCAATGGTTATACTCAGATATTATAGGACATTTTTCTATTAAACACTATTATTATTATAATTATTATCACTAGTGCTGTCGCGGGTAACAAATTTTATCGGGTAACGGGTACCGGGTAATTTTTTATTAACTGTAGGTACCGGGTATCGGGTACACTGCCGGATACTTGATAAAAGCCAGGTATTTTTGATTAAAATAATAAAAACTAAGAAGTAAATTGTAATTTTTGTAGATAATAATTATTTAATACTTAAGTGATGACTTCTAAACACCAACAACGAAGTAGGTACATTATTTTATTAATTGTTGATTCAAACTGCTCAACAATTTTTGGAACAGGTTTCCCAATCTTAAATTCTGAGAAAAGACAAGGAGATTATATATTTTTTCAGGTTGATCCACATCAAGCCGAGCAGGTACCCGTAAAGATTTTCGTCAAGTACCAGGTATAAAAATACATGCCTAACCGGTACCCGCGACAGCTCTAATTATTACCATGCATGACCCCGTGAATTGTGCCGCAAGTCGCAACCAATAATACTGTGTCACTATAGGCAACCTGTTAAACAGGCAGTTCGCTTCGTATATTATGTATTTGTAAATAAAAGTTGTTTTCTCTCGTATATATTACTCCTAAATATCTCATGCCATAGGCAATATAACATGAATTATTTTTTTTACACAATAGTCGGCCAAAACGGTTTCCCGACCCGACCCCATAAAAAATGCGTCTAAATTATGGGAAAGAAATGACCTTACCAGAATATTTACATAAAATTGACCATTTAATAAAGATTAAAAAAAAAAAAAAGAGCTATAATGAAAAAAACCAAAATGCATGTAAAAGATGTTTAATTTAATTTTTATATACTCGTACTTACCTAATGTATATACATGTATATTTATTTTTATTAATTGTACCTAAGTAATTTTAATTTCATTCATATCATACCGTATATTATTATCATACTGGTTGACCCGACCCGACAGACGTTGTCCTGTCCGAACTATGAATATTCAATTCGAACTGGAATAAATAATAATAATAATAATAATAATAAAAAAAACTGATTTCAAAAACTTAGTATTTAACATTTATTGTAATACCTTTTGATACACGACATCTAAGGGTCTTCATTTTTAGACTTAAATGCCTTGCAATGTGAACGCACAACGTTCGTTTGTCCAATAGCAACGATTTGCCGTGAACTGTAATCGATTGCTACGTTATGAATGTTATGATTGATTGTAGCTCGATAAAGATTTCGAAGCAACATTTCTACATTTTTGATTTCGATTCCATCGATTCCGTTCGACTTCATTTCGCGTCGCTCGTCGGTTTGACTTGATCGTATATAATCATCTTTGACGTATATCCAGCATTGCGAGTTCCGCGACCTAAGTTTTTACGTCTAATCGGTGGCATTTTGAACAACCAAATTCTGAAATACCTATACCTATACCATCAATATTTGATTCCACTGCCGAAGTTCTTCGTGCCGGAATTCCACGCAGTTTTACTTTACACAAACTGATTACTATTATATAAACTCATCACATACAGGCACACCCGTGGTGATTTTAGCGAAACTTCACTTATAACACGAAATATATCGTATAACGACAACGATTTAATCACAAATAAATAATATCTCCTCTGAGCACTAAGAATTTAAATAAATTAATAAATTAATTTTTTGATCGATAGCTGCCGCGACTAATCGATAGAATGTCCTATACGTACAGCGGAACGAGATCTAAATCTGAATTGAGAACATGCAAATTATTATTATGTTTTAACTATGGCCGTCGTGAACTCGTATTCGTTTTCGACTATTTATCCATAGATTACATATTATATATTGTATAGTGATCTTGATGTTTCTGCCATACAGAGTATCGCGTGAACTGTCAACCACGCAGAGTTTAATAATAGTCGTCAAGTTTTCCGAAATTTTCCAATTTTCTTAATTTTTCTTTCCGTAAGAACCTTCAACAAAGTATTGGAAAACTTTAAAAAAAAAAGATGAATGAAATCGGTAAAGGCGTTCTTAAGTTATGGGGTGACCAAGGGAAATAGGGATTCATTTATATACATATATATATATATATATATATAGATTACCATTTTATTTTACATATACGTATTTAAGAGGCCGCAACATCAACGAAAAATCGACCTAAATGCGTGACAAAACTGTGGGATTTTGAAAAGTCGGATTTCAATTCTGGAAACTGTTTTGAATTCATCAGTTGGTCTTCTAGGGATCGTTCGAGGCGTTTATTTTAATTTTATTTTTTAGTCGTGTTATTCATCATTAAAAATCACAATGCTTCAACATTGATTTTATTTTAATCTGTAATAATAAAGAAAAATGCCTAGATCGATCCCTAGAAAACAGGTCGACACATTCATACCTGTTTACAGATTGTAAATCCGACTTTCCATAGTTCCACAATTTGTCACGCTTATTGGTCTTTTAGGTGGAAATTTCGTGATTACACAATAAAAAGTGTTACGGGTACGGGGCTATTTTTAGATTAATTTTAAAATGTACATAAATATTTCTAAATTGTTAGATTTTTATTTTTCATAATATTTCTTAAAAATTGCCTATACAGAACCCCTTAAAAATCGCATGTGTTGCGGCCTCTTGCTAAACCCCTTTGAATCACATTTTATTGTTTTTATTTTTTTCGAGGGGATTTCGTCCTACTTTTCCAATCCTAGGGGATTTTGTCCTACCGCAAATTCATTCGAGGGAGATTTTGTCCGTTTACCAAAAAAATGTATATTGCACGCAGACTGGCACTTAATTTATTGTATTTAGGATTTTCATACTACTCCTAAATATTTGGTGCAATAGGCAACTTATCATTTACTACACCAAAACGTTCTTATCAATAATGTTGATGCCTTCACACGTGTAGATAATCGTGAATGTTGTGAAAAGATAATCACCGTTACAGTAGGTAGTGTAATTTAAAATATTTATGTCTACTATATGGATAAAATTAAATGTAAAACTGTATTCTTAGTGCATAATAAATATATATTATAATTTATAATTTATTTATTTCTTAATCATTATTTATTTTAATGTTTTTATTCTTGATTGTTAACCAGTAAATTGTATAATAATTGGCTAAACTATAACAGAGTTTAGATCAACCTATACATGTATAATATATTTGCAATGTATGTATTGTATTGTATGTATGTATTTTTATTTATATATAGATATTTTATTTTTATATTTATGTATTTTGTGTTTCAAAATTATAAATATTCATGATCTTATCCTATATTTTATTTTGTTAGATTTTAATATTTAATATATTTTGTATTGTTTATTGTTTGTTCATATTGTAATAATCATATTAATTTTATATTATAATTATAAACTCATTCCTAGATAAGACATTGTATGGTTATTTTGTATATCCACTGGATATCTAATGGATAATTTGTATTGTGTGAATAATAATATGAAATGATGGCGCCAAATAATGTCGTTAGTTAGGTAGGTATTATTCTTATTTTGTTTCGTTAGTTTATAACTTAAACCTAAGTTAATAAAAATTAGAAATTCTAACGTGAGTTCTTCACTTAAAATTTACAGATAGGTATTATGGTGATTTGGTATCCTTCTAATGCCTTTATATAATCCCTTTATATCAAATAACCATTTTATGGCTTTAGACAAAATCGATCAATTGTAATAACAGACCTATGTAAATACCTATATTTAAATACCTACTCAATTTCATAGTAGTTCTACAGGCTGATATGGAAAAAGCCGTTGATAATATAAATCACAAGTTAATTTATTAATTAATTCATTTTGAAAACGAAAGTTGCGCAGGAACCCAGAGAGTCGTTAAAACTAATAAAAATATTCCTCGTCAATGGTTTATGTATTTGTGTTTTTAACTCGCACCGCGATTAAATAGGTATATAGAGATACATATTTTTAATGTCCAAATAAGGCATCATATAGAATTTTCTTTACATTTTTGAAAATTAAAAAAAAATCGAATCACTCTCGCAAATTTTTTCAAATAGAAAAAAATTTTTAAAAATAATGCATTTTTTCCCAAAATTTTTATTTACCGGTGTTAGTGTATATTTATCCTATTAATTTTCAAAATAATAGGCATACGCTCTAACCTAGAGAGCAAGTAAGTCGTTTGGTATAGGTAAGGAAATATTTTACCGACATTTTAATTAATCGGCATTTCCCGTTTATTGTTCTGTAGTTTACTGGTAGTTTCAGAGCGCATGTGAGAGCATATTTTTTTGAATTCAATGATTTCCATTTGTAGATATAGTAAGCTTTCAAATTTCAATAATTTTCAATTATTAATATTTAGAAGGGTTAATATAGTTTGTTTTATACATATCTATATTTTTTTTCAAGTAGAACATTTCATGTAGACACGATGAATTCAAATATGTTTTTAGACTGTTTGTTATTACACTCGTGCAGGGCGTTTTGTTTTTTCTGTAAAAGGAAGAAGTTGCAGTTTTCTACGATTTCGTTAAATATTACAAATATTATAAAATCGAGGAATAGAATAAAATAACAGATATACCACAGACATATTTATTACAATGGACACTTTTTATTTCGACGATTGTAATAATTTAAAAATATGGCAATTTATATAAATAAATAATATATGGATTATCGTTAGGATATTGTACGGTGTAATATTTTAACACTATAATGCGTGCGTATAACATTTTTCTAAACCGTTTTTTGTACTAGGTACATAATATTTTTAATTAAATTAACATTTTTTTTTTTTTTTTGATTATTATCGTCACATTCCCAAAATTTTCTTTTAAATTACACAATTGAAACATTAAATTAAATACTTGAATTTAAACTATACGTATTTTATAGAACTACCTAATATATAAAGTGTATTCGAGTGAATTATTTACAATGATCACAAAACATATTATTATGTATGCGTAAATATACATTTCACCGTATTTTGATTAAATAAAAGTACTCGTAAATTGAGAATTTATAGGTAGATGCACAAAGTATAGGTATTTCATACATATATATGTATATGGTATCACATAATTTTTTACAATATATTATTTGACTAGGCCCATTTCATGGCAAATCATCCAAAGATGGTGTTTGTGGCCGACGACGAGTTTGGTTTAGGAAATCCTTTGGCATAAGGTTTTTTCGCGTTCGTATTCAAATAGTAAACACCACGGGCTCTAATAAACAAAAAAAAAAAAAAAAAAACAAATTGAAATAATAAGTATACGAATATTCGTCGTGAAGTTCATATACCTACCTACTTTAGTCAGCTCTCAGTCAAATAATAATAATTAGTTATTGGCCATATTGACTTAATTTAAATTATTTTATATTTTTATCGAATAAAGTTTAAAATTTAATGGAAAAAAAAATCATTATAATGGTACCTAATTTAATATATAAGTATAATAATAATTATAAATATAAATATAATTAAGTCGAATGGAATTTTTTTCGATTCGTTCGTGCGTTTTGAACTCCGTTCATTTGAAATTATAGTATAGTGTAATGATACCTACGGGTGTTGTGTAAATTAACGAAATATATAGATGAAAGACTCTATTATAAGACGTCAACACTAGAAATGACCTAAATAAAAAAAAATGTATATTAACATTCCAAAGGAACTAAAAAGAGATTTCAAAATACATTTATTTTCGTTTATCCTAAGTACGATATTTCTTTATTTGAATTGGTCAAAAATAATTTTTAAAATTTTATCTCTCCAAACTTTTCTGAGGATGAGAATTTTCCTAGGAAAAAAGTCAACATTTTAAGCTCTGTTAACATTACGACTTAATAAATTATATAAATATGTATTTACTTGTGAGTTACGTGTTCACCCATCAAAACGTACTCGGACTCCGGTGGATTGCAGAGACCCAAATTGTAATAGAATCTATTGGAGCAAGGTAACGCCCAGAAACCGATGTTGGAGTTGATCGACTCAATGAAGTAAGGAGTCACTTTAGTGTGGTCACACGATAATGTTTCTGTAAAAAAAAAAAAAAAAAATGTAAGTTTTTCAAGTCAACTATAAATTAATTCGAATATTGTTCAATACTCTCCTAATCACTAGCTGAAGTTTCCCTATATATATGTATATAATATTATGTATATTGGACAAAATCCACTATAAAAAACGATATTTTAAATTATGCTACACTACGCGTCTTCGAAACGCTTACAGAACACATTATATGTTTGCCAACAACATTTAAAATGATAAAAAATAATTGGTTCATTAGATTTCTTTATAATATGCATAGCTTTGCATATATTTTATCTGTAGGTACATAAAAAAAAATCATCACGGAACTCGCGTAATACGTACGATTTCAAATGATCAATAACTGAACATTGTTTGACCATCGCTTCATAAAAATCGTCTCGTCAAATATCTGAATAGGATATGCTAAAATAATAATATGTCGATTAATATGCTGTATAAATTTGAAATATTTTGCCCTTTGTGATAAAATTATAAACTATACAATATACACACAGTTGCAGTCATTATCTGTTACCAGTTAGTAATTTATTCCTAGTGGGAATAAAATAAAAATAGCCACCACACAATATACGAGTATATACCTATATGAATGCATTTTGAACGAATCGTACTCGAATGCTCGATTATATATTATATTTTGTCAGGGTTTTTTTTCACGTGATATTTGTGGTCATCATCATTTAACTGAATGACAATTCAGCTAAAATATCCAAAATTATGTGCACAAATATGTCAAGTTTTTCAATAAATTATTCAGGTGATAATGCCAAAAATATTTTTATAGTACAAGTAGGTATCTACTTTTATTTGTCAATAAATGATTTTTTTATTTTATAAAAATATAAAGTTTAAAAGCTAATTTATTAGTTATTTTTTTAAATACATTTTAATTATTTATAAGTTACTTTTCACAAAAATCGAACGTAAATATCAACGGATAACTGGTTACTTTTTGTAAAATAAATATTTACTCAGAAAAGTTACTTTTATATAAATACCTACCCAATTATTTGTTTTGGTACCTATAGTTTTATCATTTTTTTAAATTTCGTTTTGATTTAATTATCATTTGATTGTGATAATAATAATTTATTAAATTATATCAAATTGATCTTATCTAATATAGGTATCACAATAGTGTATACTATAATTTAGAAAATGTCTATTATTATTGAAATTCATCAACAACGATGTAGACACTTCAGTAAAATAAATAGTGAAAAATAACTAAGAAAAGTAACTTTTAACTACCTATATGATAATATTTATTTATTTATTTTAAAATTTGAGCATTACTACTAGATAAAAGGTTAACGTTAAGTAAAAAATCGAATCTTTCTATAAGCTTAATAAACCAACTAGTAGTTTATTTTTGCAATCAAATAATTAAATTTGTTCAATTAATCTGTTTATATAGATGTGATCGAATTAAGTACTTTCATACATTAATTTAGGATGACCATACGTCCCGTTTTTGGAAGTGGGGGTACCGTATTTTTAAGATTTCAGGAAATATTACGAATATATATATTTTTTTTTTTTGATTATTTACCGTTTTCAAAGCGACTTATAACAGTTTTAGACTTTTTGCTACTGTCCCATTTTTTTTAATTTTCAAAATATATCCCACTTTAAACCCTTATCGTATTACCGCATTCGTCTCGTACGGAATCGTAGCATAAAAAAAGGTAATAAAAAGAAACTATCGGACAATGAGTGCACACAATCGTATTCTACCCTTAATAATAGTAGGTACCTACCTACTTACCTATTATCTGAACACGAAATATGCGTATTCGTTACCTGCAATCAGTGGCGTATTTTTAACTTTTTTCTGGGGGGGGGGGGTCCAAAAACTATTGAAAACCGATGATTTATGTAACCATTATATATTTCACTATATTTAGGCACAAAGGACTGTTGTTAGACTGTTATTAAAGGTTGGTACGTGCACTATTATTATAAATAATACTTATTAAAATTATTTAATTTGAATTTTGAACTTTTCAAAATTTTTAGCATTAAATGCACTTAATTTTGATATTTTTAGAATATTTTTGTAAAATATTTTGCATTACATGGAAAAATGTGATCATTAAGCATGAATAAAAATGAGTGACAAAATAACTATTTTAACATTGCATATTTTTCTAGTCATAAATTTATTTTTATTTTTTTAACAGTAATATAAAAAATCGTGTACAGTACCTAAATAGTGATTTTACTTTTTATTTTAAGATATGTATTTGAAAACTATGAATATTTTTGTTTAATATTTAGGTATAATTATAATTTGTGACCAAAATTTCCCGTTTGTCGTTACAGTTTAACTTTTTAAAATAATATTAATTAACCGAATACAATATTATTACTATTGCTTAAATATTTTAAGTTAAAACAGCAATCTTCTGTCTGTACTAAAAATAATTTATTATTTACAACAATTTTCCAACATTTATGGAAAGCAGTTTTCCTTTCAAATCGTATATAATATATACGCATAAAAAAGGTGCACTTCGCTCGTCGGGTGTCAGTAGGAGTGGATGCACTTCGCTACTGGGCAGGATATCCTTGGTGGATGTATTGCATTTGAAAGCAATGATAAATCATTGCATTCAATAAAAAGATTCTGAGCGTAGCTTTGGTGTACAGTATACATAACTCTTAAATGTTAATTATATTATCATATAGCATAAAACTACGAAAGCAAATTTGGTTCTCGCCTTTAAAAAAAATATATATATATAAAAAAAGTGGCAATTTCATTGATGCAAAGTCACTATATAGGATATGCTCGTGGACTTTAAAAAAAAAATGAATAAACTTCATTGTAAAACCACTAGCTCCCCCGCTACTCTCAGAATCTAAAAATCGAATCAAATATCATCAAAATGTAAAAACAGGGTAGGAATTGTTTACACGGTAGGTACCTACGTATTGTCTACACGATCGCCTGCTGTGTATATCTATAGACACAGCGACATGTATATATCACACTCCGTTATCACGTATTTGATAATATCAATTATTATTGATAATATTGTGGCTCTGCAAACGTGATTTTTTCCACCGGAATTGAGACATTAGTTGGCACCGATATACTTACGGATAAGGCTGTCGCTGGCGCAACCGGGCTGCGAAGTGCCGCCGTTCACGTAGAAGTCGGCGTGACCGCTGGTGCTCCACTGGCCCAGGACGCCGGCCGCCGTGTGTATGATGTCAACGAAATGCGCGTCCGTGGGGTCGAGGTCCCTGGACCGGTTGTTGCTCATGTAGAAAATAATCGTCGGGTCTAACCCGGTGATTCGGCCAATTTTCCCGGACTTGATGAAATTGGACGTCAGTCCTGCTATATGAGCCCCGACGCTGTACCTTTAAATATAGCATTCGAAAAAAATAAACAACGGAAACATTTAGAATTAGAATACCGGAAAATAACACGTTTTGATATAGTTTTAAATATTATACTCGATAATATAATATGACGTGTCTATCGTATATAAGGTTGGAATGTTTAATAAAGTTTTTTCGGTTCCGGTTACGGTTTAGAAAAAAAAAAAAATAATAAATATACGGGGGAGGGGGGTTTAATTGATCCGGTTAGAATTGTAGATTCTCAAATATGGTTATAATAGGACCTTGGTAATATGGTCTATATATATAACTATTATATACTGTTTAATTCAATCAACACGCGTATTATTGAAAATCAAATATATTGCTAGAATATGTTTATATAACAGTTAACAATATAATAGTACATTCGATGTATAATAAACGCTATACTTCAATATATTATTATAAAGTGTAGTCATTAAGCGAAAAATCGAACGGAAATACGTATTTAAAATAGGTACCTATTAGGTTAAAATAAAAATCAACATTTACTTCATATCCGATATAGATCTATAATATTAAGACACAGATATATACCTATTATAATTAAAAATTTTACTATTGTTCATTAGGTGATTAAAAAAAAAACAAAAAAGTTCTTTTATAAGTATAGACAGTAGGTACCTATAGTATTTATATTTATACCTACTATTTATCGTTAGGATTATACTAAAATAATATTAACAATATTTTGAACGAACTAAACGTACGCTAAAGCGTTTATATTTTTATTTCAAACCGTACAATAATATTACGGTTATTATAGGTACATACCTATACTGCGTTAAATATTTCTAATCATTAGATGAAAATTCGCCATTCATATAGATAGGTATTTTGTAATATATATTAATACGTACCTATAATAATACAGTACCCGATGAGAACGAAAAATTTCAATTTCTCACTTCCCCTCTCACAAATTGTATGTATACAATATTTCGACCACTATTTCAGGTTCGAATATTTAGAATATTTGTAAGACATTTACTTAAAAATTAAACGCGATTGGTATATCTACTTTAATAAACCTGTTTTTATAACATTATCAATACATAATATAATATTCAATACCTATAATAGTTATTATTTGTTTCGAAATATATCACTATATATACCTATACCTATACCACCTATACCTACCTACAACACATGGAAGTAAAAAAGAATGTTTCTGAATTACATATTATTTTTCACGACTATCCGTACATATATTATATTTAATTATATTATAATATAGGTGATAATCATTGCGTAGGTACAGAATATATCTATAAATATATCTACCTATATTTGATATACACATCACGACATTTCATTTATAACAATATTTTGTGTGATTAGTATAATATCATGAAAAGGTTCTTAGAAGTATTTTTCAAAATTAACTTTTTTACAAATAAATGATATAAAAAAGTAATAGAAATTTTTCAATCTAAAAATGGAGTCGCTGAGTGCATCGTTGAAAGAGTTACATAAAAGTATTATAGAATAGGTTCTATCTAACAAAATGAGTAGGTAATTTGTTTGCACTAGAAAAAAACCAATTCATATCTACTATCATGAATGTTGTTCCTATGAATAAGTTTTATTCGATATAGAATGAGTTTCATACTTCCATTTATTTTATGCGTCATCAATGAAAAGATTTTATCTAACGTATTAATAGTTATAATTTTGTTGGTACGAAACGGTTTTATCGACATTTTTTGTTTTTGTTTATACTGTAAATAATTAATTAGTAATTATAAATTTTAATTAATAATATTTATATGCCTAAACAAATTCAATCACTTATCTAAAATTTGGTAACAATTTCATTTCAAAATATGACACGTGTGATATTACTTAATTTTTCATTTATTTAGTATACATCATTTTCAAAAATCACTTAATAGATTAGATAAAATACTAACAAGGCTATTAACGAGTTAAAAGTTAAAATTAATGTTTTCAAAATTAACTTTCAATTTAATACGTTACTTTTTTCGAAAACTTAATATATGTACAACAAGTTAACTTTATACAGAACTATCTAAATTAAGTTAAATTTTGTCCAAAAAACCGTGCACATTTTCTGGATGAGATATATACTTTTTAGTATAGGAAATTTTACTAGGTATTTTTAAATTCTGTTATTGCGTTAATAATTAAAATTTTTAACTTTTAAAGTAACTAAGCTAAGTTACTTTTTTTCAAAATTAACTATAAATTTATGAAGTTAATAAAAAAAAGACGTTATTAACTTTTAACTTAAACTTATAATTTTTGTAAAGTAATTCAACTTAACGAGTTAAAAAAAAAATGCGTTAACTTGCCCAGCCTTGAATACTTATATAGCCCCTCACAATTTTTCTAAATAACGTTAAATATCAATACGAATGTTACCCCATTAAGTGTAGCTTGTCCGGAGGCACTCCACGAGGATGTTCGGCCAAGTAGTTGGCCAGTTGAGCTACGCACATGCCGCAAAATCTGGGCGCCCATTCTACTTGGCTGAGGCACGGTATTTGCGCCAAAGTCGAGTAGTCCACTATTATTATGTTGTAGTTGCCTCTGGTGAAATAAGCTGTGAAAAACGTGTGAAGGTTTTGAAATTTATTAAAGACAAATATAACATATCGATGAAGCGAATCGATTTTACTGAACTCGAGACGAAATATGATTATTATTAGGGCCCGGATGTTGATGCTCTAAAAAACCTGATAAAAATTCCCTAAAAAAAATGTGCAAAAATACAAAAATGCCCTTAAAAAATTCAATTTATAATCTAAAAACACAAAAAAATACCTTTAAAATATTGTTTAAATTAGGTATTTGAATTATATATTGTATTAGGTATTATATATTATATTTATACGACATATTTTATATTTCTTATATTTGCAGTTCTCATCAAGCTGCTTCTTATAGTGTAAATAGTGTAATGTACATTTTTAAAACTAAAATTTATGCACAATGTTGTAAGTGAAAAACCCATTACGTAAAGTAAAAAAAAATATATTACGTAAAATAATAACAGTAGTAAACTCGTGATTTTTTGTCGTTTATTGAAAATTAGTTTAAAAAAATTACTTTAAAAAAAATGGAGAATAAAAATTAGTACTTTATTTATATTCGTATATTATTGAATTACCACTTTTAGCTATGAAAGCATGGCCCAAGACATTAAAAAAAAAAAAAAAAAAAAAAAAAAAATGGAAAAGTCATCAACATCCGGGTCCTAATTATTATTAATGGTAATTACCATTTCGGAGATCAGTGCTTGGGGACAGATTTCTGCCACCTTGGAAGCCGTGTATGATTATTTTCACCGGGTGCTTGGGGTTGAAATGAGACGCGTACAACGATTCTGGGTCGGACACGTTCAACAAATCGGGACTGTTCTGCGTAAGTCTAAAACAAAACGTATATATATATATTCGTTGTATATCAAAAAAAAAACTGGAGAAAGTACCTACTGTATGTACCTATATAATATGTTTACACATTACACAGTCATCGTCAGCGACCATAAAAACTTATGTTAATTTATTTTTCGCATTTTTTATTATTCCATGGACTTTAATGAGTTATGTATTTACATTTTAGAAAATACACGAAACACACGTGGTGATCGCGCGATGTTACATAAATGATAAAATAATGTAAACTTTTAAATCGCATAGTATAATAATATTTTATATAGGTATATAGGTACGCACGTTATATAGCACTGCTGCACGTACATATACATATACGGCGAAAACATTTTGCATTTTAATTTTAAATTTGCAGTCCAGAATTCGATGTTTGAATATTAATATAATAGCACTCGGTCTATATATATCTATTGTTATCGTTATTTAATCGAACGAATTTTGTCTGAACAGCGACACAAAACGACCAGGGTCGTCCTGAAGAAAGATTTTTGGAGGGTGAAAATGTAAAAAACAATTATATAATACTTCTCTTCAAAATATAAATAAGAAGAAAGAAAAAAGGGCATCGACTTTTTCCACTATTTGCCAACTGAACTTAATTTTTCCGACTGCTTTCGAAGATGGGGGGGATGAGACACCCCCACGTCCTGAAGACGACGAGCCTCCAAACGGCGAATGCTAACCGACAACAATTTACAAAAATAAAGTTTCCTTTTTGGTTTTATCATAATCCTCTGCAATGATTGAACATTTTTGTTAACTTATTATACATAATCTATCTGTCAAGTGTTCAATATTTTTAGAATATTTAATATTTTTAACGTATCTGATATCGCTGATTTTCAACAAGTCATCGACTGATAAACTGGATTCGAAAAAAACATTTATAATTAACTTATTATTTGCCCTCGGTAAATAGAAGTTATCGAAGACAAAATGATACAAAATTTTTTCATAATTTCATAATATATATATAATTGCACGCGAAATTCAATAATTAATATATATATATATATATATATATACGTAATTCAAAGTTGTAGAACATTAATTATACACAAGGCTTGAATCCCAAATTAACTCCAATCCCTTAACATCCTTAAAAACCTTTATAATCATCAGAAAATTTTTAAAAACGGCCGAGGCCCTCAACACTCGAATGACTTCTATTTTTAGAATAATTATAATTTTCTATTTTTTTTAAACTGAATAAAATTTTGAGTTAACCCGAAACCCGAATATATTTTGAAAATTAAAAATTAAATGATATGTCATTTTGAAAGTATATATTTTTCATTATAAAAACACATCGCGGGTGAATAGGGGTGTTTCTACGTTCATTATTTTTTGTTTGTTTTACTATCAATGATAACAATATATACGTATTTTTACTATATTCTCACTTTTTAATGATCGGTATTTTTTACATTTTCAATGAAATTTAATTTCTGGACGTAAAATTTTTTTTTACCGATACGTTTTGATATATTACGACATTTACCTGTGAAAATCTAGATTTGGTGCCGAGTACCTAATAGTGATCTGTGATAAAATATCTTTAGATATTTAGATTACGCCTATGAACTCAATACTCGAATTATTTACTATAATGTTTGTTCAATATAGTGGTGTTCGAATACCCGAAATCCGAAACCCGAATAAATAATGCCTTAGTTCAAAAATTCAAGTTAAATTGAAAGTGTAATATTAATATTATTTAACTTTTTAACTCATTTATATACTCAAATAATTTTTCCATTAATTAACTAACATAACTTGTTTAAATTTTTATTTATATTGACTTAAATTTTTACAGTTAATTGCTATAATCAACCGGTTTAATTAAAACTTGAATCCTCGGAGACAACCGATTTTCGCGAGTTCGCTACACATATTTTAATCGACATTCAAATATAATAATTAATTACTAGTGTACATATTATATACGTGTATGTATACTGTATACTTGTAAAAGTAAAATGTGGATAAAATTATTGCCCTTTTTCGAATAATATTTCTAATGGGAAATAAAAATAACAACTTTTTTGGTCGAGTGCAGTTTTAACTTTGAACTTAATATGAGTTTAAATTATATTTCGTTGACTGCATATTAACTTCATTAAATTTGGGTAGACTCAACGTAGGATAATATATATTATATTATTCTATATATTGGACAATTTGAGTTAATTTAAAATTTTTTTTTTTTTTCATTAATTCGCTAATCTTTCCAGATTTAAATGACAAAAAAAAAAAAATGAAAAAGATACGACCATTTACCACGTACACAGTATTTGCCTATACTATACCTGGTATACAAGAAAAACTGTATTCTCGGATGGGGGCACGTGAATGGAGGTTCGACGCACGACGATGAGTTGAAGAGTTCTTTGACCGAGGAGATTTGTGGCTGCGGGTCGCTGGCGTTCTGCTGCTTCGCTGGCTGTTTGTTCGCCAACTGTTTGGACGGGTTACCGATGGCGTTTCCATTGTTTTGACCTGCGATGAAACGCGCCCTCGTCAACGGTATCTGAAGTTTTTCGGGGTCTCCTCTCCCTTGACACTGTATTTCACCTATATACGGCAAGATCACGTTTGCAATACATTAAAATATATATTATATTATTAATATATAATATAACGATTAGTGTAAGGATTTAGGATGATTTGCACAGGATTTACCGGAACACGAAAAAGCTTTTCAAGCTTAAATTACTATTCAAACACATGCAAATTATACGACTATTCAAATAACGACGTTTTCGGCATTTTCATTTTCATTTGGTTTTTTTTTTTTTAGAATATAACTGTTTTTTCCCCCATTTTTTACTAAAAATAAACAACGAATTATACAAGAATCTTTCGACGTTTTTATACGGTATAAATAAAACATTTTTTGCTATAAGGTATCCTAGCTCAAATAATAACTGTGCATACGTTATAGTTTCACACGCGTGCAGGATAGTCGCGATATCTTTGTAATATATACAGAATCAGTATATAGATTTGCAAGATATCTATATAAAGTACGAGATATAAAAATTTTGTGAATATTATAATACGATGATGGAACTCCTAAAAACATTTCCTTTGAAAAGTCATGATATAGTCGTTATGAACGTATAACGATATAGTAAAATTAATATTATCGTTATAGGAATTTTTCTACATCTGGCTACATATATAGGCATTAACGATAAAATCAACTAGGTAGCAGACTTGGATAAAATACTTTTTAAAAATATTTCGAATACATATTCCGAATACTACCAAAAAAAGTATTCACAATATGTATTCAAATACTTTATGACACCTAATAGTATTCCCTAAGTACTTGAAATATTTCACAAAATGTATTCCAAATACTTTTAGAATACATTTTTTTTTTACTAGATTTAAATAACAAAATTAGTTAACTAATTAACTTAACTAATTATAATATTATTATATTTAATAAAAAAAAATTTCCCGTGTACATGAATTTAATATTGAAATTGATTTATTGATAATCCACACCTACTTATTAATTATTAATTATATTGAAATTTTAATATTTAATTTCAATAATGTGTGATTCATTTAGATAATAAGTGAGTAGATATATATATATATATTTTTATTTTTTTTTTATTTTTTTGTAAAACTTAATAATAAAGCATTATACTCTCAATGACTTACATTAATACAATCTATTTTTTTTTATAATAATTAGTTTTATATGCCTATATCACGAATACTCTAATTACTAAATGTATTTTAAGTAATAAAATAATATTAATAAATAAAATACTTTCAAACTATTTATTTCATCAATAAAAATTATTATTATTTAAATAAACATATTTAAAATTGTAAAATAATATTACTGTCATAATGAATATAATTGAAAACAAAATAAAATAATATACCTAATATATTATAAAATATTATGTAGGTAATTATACACAAATATAATTTACACGGATGAATCAATACTTAAATTATTTTTAAAAATATAATTGAACCTTAAAAAAGTTTTCGGAATATTGTATTCAGAATACTTGTAAAAATTACTATATACTATATTCGGAATATTACTCAAGTCTGCTAGGTAGATATAGTTAAAATTAAGTTAATTAGAAGATGTATTTAAATAATAAAAAATGAATTATTAAATATAATTGTTTGTTATATAATAATAATATTAGTTAAAACCTGATTTAAGTTAATTTGACAACATTATTCAAAAAGTACATTTTTTTGATATAAAAAAAAAATGAATATATAAAATAATTAGTTGAATAATAAGTTATACTTTTTAATGTATTTTTTTTTTTATAAAATTTAAGAAAATAATGTTACTTGGTATCTAATGAAACTTTGATCATAATTTATTTTTTAAATAATAGTTATATAATATATTCTAGGTTTTTAAGAGGTTCTGGTATAGGCAATTTTAATGAATATGGAAATGTAAAGAATTAAAAATATTTAAATACGAGTTTTAAAAGTATTTTATAATTGGTCTAATATGTTAGGTGGACATTTTATTGTTGCGTAATCAGGATCACTGTTTAAAATATATGAAACTGTCCTTCTCTCTATATTTATACTGCAGCAGCTCTTTCAATGGTTTACTTATATGAAATGTGCATGTACTAGATTCATTTTAAAGAGGAACTAAATATGTTTTTCGATTATTTAAATATATAAGCCGAGCTGAATATTTATGTTTTAAAAATAATTTATTTTTCATTTTCATACCTACATATAATCATTTTTTAAACGCATCTCAAAAAAAGCTCATAGATAAAATTAGCACAGTAAAATTTATCAAATGTTTTGTTATGATGTCAAAATTATATGTATCTCTGCGAATTTTGTGTACTGCGCAGTCGTATAAATCCAACCCTTATTTTTACACAATACAATTGTAAGTATGACATCATCTTTGAATGAAAATTATTTTTAACATGTTATTTTAATGTTTTAGGTATGTATATATAGGTACTTAGTTTAAGTATCACGTAATAACAGAAAAAAGTTTTTAGTAGTAAGAAAATAAAACTAAATAAAATTACCGAATTTACAGGTGGGTATATTAATAGGTACTACACACATGCAAAAGGGTACTATATGTGTTATATAAGAATAGTTAATTGTAAAAAGTAAATATAAAAGTAATTATATTAGGTATAGATATATATTATATGCGTGTACAAGGTCGTAACTTAAAATAATTTTTTAGGAGATTCAAATTCCTGTTAGTTCAATTACAATATTTTTTATATTCTATTTGTTGTCCGAAATGCATCCACTCTTGAATATATTTTTTAGGACATTCAGACCCCCCTTAGACCTCCTCCCCCATTTTTATGGCCTTGTGTGCAGTATGTATATAATCCGGCGGAACACGTACCTATTGCGACGAACGTGAACAGGTACAGTAATATATGTTGGTAACTTGCAATTTTATGGCCGGCCATGGCTCTTTCATGTTCATGCTTAGTGTCAGATAATCATTCTGAAAATAAAAATTATTGATAAATTAGTAGGTATTTATAGCGACGTATGGATTTAATACGTTTTATAATAAATTATTATGTATTTAGATGACATTAAGTTTTCATATGACTGAGAGTAAAATGCATTTTCGTTATTGACGTTTTATTATTCTTCACCACAAAAAAAAGTTGTATTTAAGTCTAATATAGTTGCATAAAATAACGTATTAGCTGTCAAGGTCGCGGTTTTTTTTTAGAAAGCTTATATAAATCATTAAAAATTTTACTTTGAACTTTGCCGGTTGTCGAAAGATTCAATTATATGCCTGTTTTTTTTAATGACAATGTCCTTTTATGTATGTACATTGTACATAATATAATTTGTATATAAAAATTTAAATGTCTATCATAATGATGTATAGTAGGAGGTTATATACAGTTCAAATACAAATATATAAATTAATGAAGAAATAATTAAGTCTTGAAAAATGTATACTTGGACATATTTTTTTATATAATATAATATAATTGCAGCCCGTGTATTTTTTGGGAGATGGCAAGGAGGACCGTGGCTGTGGGCATCAAAATTTTAAGGGTGGTTCTAAAAAAAAATGTATAAGCCGAAAAAAAATATCGTTAATATTTATTTTGGGAGAAACAAATTTTAAAATACATCACTAAACGAAATATTATATAAATTACGTTCTAGGATATTTTTCAAAGTCAATATTTTCCTTTTCATTTTTTAAATTTAGCACTGTCAAGTATGAATATATTATTATTGGTAGGTATATATATTAAAAATATTGGTTTTGAAATTTGTTGGACTTTGCTGAAATTATTCTACAAAATAGGTTTACCAGCTGTTGAATAATAATACCATAGATTTTAATTATACATTTTATTTTTAACCACAACATTTTTAATTTATAAGATATTACTATTTTTTTTTAACTAATTTTATTATTTGTAATATTATTTATTTAAGTATATAGAAAACGGGGTTTCAACCCAAAAAACAATGACAAAATACAAGTAGATAACTCTTAGAAATAAGAATATTTAGGTATAGTTTAACAAATTTTCACAAATTGCTCAAAAGTTGTAGCTTGGATCCCCTTATAACAATATATTAACAGTTCTAAGTCTGCAAAATTTAAATTTAAATTTTGATTTTGGAAAAACATCCCAAGACAAAATTTATGTAAATTAAAAAGAATATTCGGGCCAAAATTTAAACTAAAATCTGAGAATGGAATGCAATTTACAGCGATCCGTAATACAAAACTAGGTAAGTAGAAAAGTACTTATTTTAGTTCAGCCGTGTATATACTATTATAATATAATATAACATGGAATTGTTCTTATGAAATTTAAAAACATTGTTCCTGAATGTATAAATCATAAAAATAACTTGAATTTAAGATTATCATTTTATAAGTAGGTAGAACTTTACCTATATATTTTTTTATAATTTTAAATAAATTGTACTCGATTTTGTCAAATCAGAAAATGATTATTTACAAATTACAATACATTACTAAAGATGGACAAAGTTAACGATAAAATTAACCAGTAGTTAAGTCAATTCAAAAATTTTTTTAAATAATCAAATATAGGTTAATTTTTATAGGTTTTTTATAAGTATTTTGTACATTATAAATAATACATTTTTTTAATAATAACGCAATTAGAGTTAATTATAGGCAAATGGCAATGGATACCTAAAAAAATCAGTTATATAATGATAAATATATATATAAAATTTCATTTTTCGGTGTATATTTTACGTAAAAAATTTTAATCCTAAGTTAAATCTTTTTTTTTTTGTTAATATACTTTAAATGAATAAAAATATACTACTTACTAACTTATTCACAAATTTCTTTAACTATAATTGATTCTCATTCTTTTACCCCATTTGCAGTTTTATTTTTAAAGTTTTCTACACTCTTCTAAAAATATTTGAATACATATTTTTCAAATACTGTAATAATTATGGTATTCGAGTAATATTTTAAAATTTTAAATACATATCTTAGTATATATTTTATTTACTTCGGTACTTCAATACTTTTTTTAAAGTACGTTCTTTACAGATAAAAAAGTAGTGCACTAACCGCGACATTCACATTATATACACCTACATATAAATACATTCAACAAAATGTAATAGTAATCGTCCCGCGTTTATATAATAATATAATCTATATATTGGGTTCAAGGTAGCGAACATTTTTTTTTTTTTCATTGACAATTTTGGTCCTTTTTGGAAAGTCTAGAAAATTGTTTCCCTCTATCGGCCGCGGATTACCGCGATATAGGTACCTACATTTAATACTATATGAGTGACCATGCTCGAGTATTCCCCGTGCAGTCCAACCGGTATACCAGTCGTTTGTGATGTAAGAAAGCCGTATAATCGGGTCAAGGTTGTTATTATATTTTTACGTTAATGGTTTCTTCATTATGATTTCTAGACGATTGCTAAAAAATAATTTGCTAATTCATGTGAAGATCGATCCGAACTTTCCAGATACCTTCGATACGGTCAGATAATTTATTTCACTATGCATATATATAGTCCGCAACGATTTAAATAACGATATTAATTTATAATGTCGTATTATAATATTTAAAAGGTAAATTTTATAAGGCAGTGGTGAGACCGGCAATGATGTATGGAACGGAATGTTGGGCAGTAGGTAGAAAGATAGAACAGAGAATGAGTGTAGCTGAGATGAGAATGTTAAGGTGGATGA